>SMDT01000445.1:0-169949 GCA_005392925.1 Aquilaria sinensis
ACTTGGGGGACGACTTTATGGGGAGGTGTCAGAGGCTCCTTAAATGCTTTGTTCGTACCTTCCGAGATTACTCTAACGTCTCGGGGAATATATTTCCCGAGGATGGTTCCTCCGAGGGGTACTTCTGTTTCCGAAGAGGGTCCGATCGCTCTACCGAGGTTGATCCTACCATTTCCTAAGGAAGCGAATTCCCTACATTAGGCCAGGGGGATCGTTTATCCTTCTGACCTTGGCTGGCAGTTTCCCTCTGCCGAAGTCAGTACTCCGTTAAGTCTGGGAGCTCAGCCAGTGATGGGCACCTCGGCTATCACATGCCCCCTCCTGGAGAGCCGGAGCGGGTGCTGTGGCTATGTTTTCGAGAAGGTCCCTTTGCCGATTTGGCGGCTGAAACTTTTCTTGGAAAGTTGCCTCGCTTCAGAAATCGTCTCCTCAGAGCCGAGGTACCCTCCTATAGTTTTCTTGATGTCCTCGGAATGTACGTTACTTTTTTCTTTTTGCTTTTTCTGCCGCGGGTCTGTGAATCATCGCGTCCTTTGGCCAGGCGTGTCAGTCATGGGTAACCGTGCCAGGATTTTCGTGATGTTAGAGGGGCGTGCCCTGGTTCCTCGCGCCGTGTGACACGTGGACGCTGTTGGATGGCGAAACAGTTATGCTGGTTACGTCAACTGCACCTCTTCACCTTCAAGGAGTAATAATGAGCCGGTTACATCTTCAAAGGATGATTACGATGACGTTTCACTTATCCTTCTTCGGTCTATATAAGCACCTTCCGTCCCATTTTGCCTCACTCTTTTGTTTTAGCTCTCATCTGTTCTAGAGCCTTTTCTTGCCCTTTTCCATTTTCCGGCGGCGATTCTTACGGCAGAGTGACCTCCAGCGGTTCCTTGCAGCGGTGTTTCGCAGCCCAGGTTTTGGCAAAGTCTTTGGTGGGTGTTCCTTTTTGTGGTTTGTCGTTGTTCCTCTATTTTTCCCAAAGTCATCTTTCTTTTCTTTTTGAAAAATGTCAAATCCGACTCCATTAAGTCCGACTCCATTGATGACTGTGCTCCCTCTTTCTGAAAACCTTGCTTCTCTTAAGGCTTACCCCTGTCCCACTACTTTGGAAAAGATGAAAAAGTGGGTGGCCAATTACTACCTCCCTTCTTACATCACATCGAGGTTACCTTTGCTGGGATCTTATGCTTACGCAGCTGCTTCTTCGGGGGAGGTTACCGTTTACCGAGCTCAGCTGAAAGCCGGTCTTCGGTATCCCCCTCATCGCATGATATGCGAATTCTGCAAATTCCACGGTATTGCTGTGAACCAACTCCCCCCAAATTCTTACTCTTACTTTAATGCTTTCCTCTGCATGTGCGGGGTGTTCGGCATAAACCCCCACTTCCTCTTCTTCATGCAATACTACAAACTCCACCCGGTCCCGAAGGGTGGTTTTTACTACCTCCTTCCCCGAGGGTCCGGGAGTAAGAAGTTTATGTTTACCTTTGACAATAAGGATAGTTGGCGAGGGTGGCAGAAGAAGTTTTTCTTTTTCCGGGTTCCCGAGTCTTGGAGACATGTGCCTATTAGATGGGCTTCGGGGACTTTGAAGGTCGACGTCGTCGATCCCCGGAAGCTCCTCACTCCGGTATTGCTTGCCGATTTTGACAACTTCGACAAACGTATTCGGTTAGTGTCGGACTGGGACTCCGGCGCTCCGTCACGTTCACCCTACCCTTTTCCCATTAAGTGGGATCTTATGTCAGAGGAAGTTCTTCGGGAACTGGGAGTGATAACTGCCCATAAGAGTGACCCCGGCATGCCCATGCCTGTTCTTCCGGGGAAGAAAGCCTGGATAGTCATGCTCCTTCGGCGTGAAATTTCTTATCAGGCTTTTTCTGAGAGTAAGTCATCTTCCAGGATTTGGTATCTGCTTTCCTTTTGGACTTACACTGATATTTTACCTTTTTGCAGAGATGGGCGATCAGTCTGCCGAGTTTTATAAATCACTCTTCGATAGTCAGGCTAAGCGAGGGGAGCAAGTACGTAGGAAGACTTCTGGTAAGAGGAAGAAGTTGACTGCCGGCCCTTCTAAGTCCAAGAAGGCCAAGGCTACCACTCCTCCTTCCCCCGAGAACGTAGTTGAGGTGGAAGATCAGTCCTCTGCTCAACTTCCGACCGCCGAGAACCCTTCTTCGGACCCTGACATCCTCGGGGAGACACTAAGTCCTACCCCTGCTACCGAGATTCCAGCAGAGCGAACGTCAGCCCCCGAGTTTGAAGAGGGCCGAAGGAGGAAGGGAAAGAATGTCACTGCGGATGTTCGGGAGGTCAGTTCTGAAGAGTGCGTCCCCGAAGTTCCACCAGGTTGGTTCCTTAGCCATTCCGCTACAAATCTCAGTATTTTTTGTATCTACGATTTTTTGGATGAATGGCTAAGGGATGATGTCTTGACAGAACTTCGGCGTGACCTTGCAGAGAATGCCCCTACTGCTTCCTGGGTAGAGACTTATGCCCGTCGGAGGGCTCTTCGGGACCGACGGATTCTGCGGGACAAGGTGCCATGGGAGCCCTTCTGGACGTTCACAGAAGACATGGATTTGTTGTCTGAGGAAAGCCAGCTGATGGCTCCGCAAATGGCGGCGGGGGTGCTGACTAACGCCACCTTTCAGTCCCTTACCACCGAATGTCCCAGCGAAGAGATCCTTGCGGCGAGGATGACCGAGCACGCTGCTCAGGTGATCCTTCCTTTTCTTGTTTTTTAGAAAATTGCTCTTCTAAGCTATCACTGCCTTCCGATACTTATTTGGCGCCTCTGTTTTTCTGCAGCTTTTGGCATATAGCGGGTACTTCCGCGCCTGGTCAGCGAAACAAACGGAGACCCACTCTCGGTCCGAAGATTCCTTGCGCAAGATGAAGGAGTCTCTCGCCCAATATGCCCTAAAATATGGCGAGTTAAACAAAATCGCGAAGGAGGACCTTGGGAGTCTTCGGGCCGAGGTTGTGTCCAGCAGGCAGGAGCTTCTTACCGATTTCTCAGCCAAGGTTGAAGACCTCGGCTCAAAGTGCGTGACTCTTTCTTTAGAGAATGAGGCCCTTCGGAAGAAGACCGCTCAAGACGGCGAGGATCTTGCGAAGGCACTCGCTTTGAATGCCGATCTCCAGGCTGAGATTGCGTCGCTGAAGAAGAAGGAGACGAAGAGCAGGAAGAAGAAGAAGCTGGAGGAGAAGATTGTCGCGCTAAAAGCTGAGCTGGCGGCTCTTGGCGCCGAGAAGGACCGTAGCGAGCAAATGTCGAAGACGTCTTACCAAGATGGTTTTTGCTTGGCTCGTCACCAGGTCCTCGCTCGGCACCCTGGGCTTGACCTTTCTTACTTGTCTGCTTTGGATTTTCCCAAAGAGCCCAGATCTTCATGGTCCAAAGTCGAGTTCCTCAATCTTCCTCCGGCTCGGCCTGTGTCTTTGACTGAGCCATCCGGGGATGATAATGTTGAAGAAACGTCGGATACCCCTGCTCAGTCATAGGCTTTCTTCTTCCTTCTTTGTATTTTTTGCCTTAGAATGAAGAATTTTTTCCTCCATTCTCCGTTCTTTCTCCCGAATATGCCTTCTCAAAAGCTGGTATGATTCTAAGTGTGCATTTTTGGCGAACACCTGCACCTTTTTTTTCGGAAGGAACCTTTTTGGACTCCTTTCTTGTTCGGACGGGTTTTTAAGCTTAGTAAGGAATTTCGTAAGGAAGAATCGTCAAGGCATACTCTTTCGGTAACGAGGGCATATTCATCATGTATTTTTACTGACGACTTCGGGGAGGAGTATCTTACAGGCTTTCTTCGAAAAAATGTCTAAGTATAGAATTTTTTCAGAGAGTCTGAATGCCAAGTATTCTTCAACTCTACTCCCTCAATATTACCCAACTTAAAGACCCCTGGGCGAACTTCGTCGAGGACCAAATAGGGTCCACTCCAATTTGCCCGAAGTACCCCTTCTGATGGCCTTCGCTGTTCGAACTCGGCCTTCCGGAGAACAAGGTCTCCCTTTTTGATCTCCTTTTTTCTTACATGTAAATTGGCGGTGCGTGCTATCCGCTGCTGGAAGGCCTTTCTCCTTAACTCGGCCATTTCGCGGTGTTCTTCGAGGAGGTCCAGTTTTGCTCTCAGTCCAAGATCATTTCCTCCTTCATCGAACACCTGTACTCTTACCGAGGGCTGCATGATTTCAATGGGAATGATGGCCTCAGTCCCGTATACGAGCGAGAAAGGAGTCTCTCCCGTGGCTCTTCGGGGAGTCGTTCGGTAGCTCCATAGCACACTTGGGAGCTCTCCTGGCCATTTCCCTTTTGCCTCTTTTAGCCTTTTCTTCAGGCCATCTTTTATTGTTCTGTTAGATACCTCGACCTGCCCATTGCTCTGAGGGTGAGCCACTGGGGCAAAATGTATCTTGACGCCAAGGTCCTCCATGAATTCCTGGAACCCCTTGTCCGTGAATTGAGTCCCGTTATCGGCCACTATCACCCTCGGAATGCCAAATCGGCATATAATGTTCTTCCATACGAATTTTTTAGCGTCCTTCACCGAGATTGATGCTAGCGGTTCTGCCTCTATCCACTTAGTGAAATAGTCCACTGCGACGATGCAAAATTTTACTCCGCCGGGGGCATTTGGGAGAGGTCCGATGAGATCAATGCCCCATATGGCGAAGGGGCAGGGATAGTCTGTTGCATTTATTCTTTCCGAGGGTAGCTTTTGGATATTGGCGTGCCTTTGGCAGTTGTCGCATCTTCGGACGAATTGCCTTGCGTCCTTCCTTAGGGTAGGCCAAAAGTAACCTTGGCGGAGTATTACTCCTGCGAGGGCGTCTGTTCCTATATGGGAGCCACACACTCCTTCATGTACTTCTTCAAGTATTACTTTGGCGTCGTCCTCGCCTATACATCTTTGTAGAGGGCTTGCGTACCCTTGTCTGTACAGCTCTTCCCCAATAAGGAAGTACCTCCCTGCACGCTTTCGGACCTTTGCGGCTTCTTTAGGATCCTCGGGAAGCTCTGAAGTTGCCAAATATCTCTTGAGGGAGCTTTGCCATCCCTCCCCCGAGGTTTTTATGCACATTAACTCCGTGCTGGGGTGTTTTAGCACTTCGGTGGGTTCCTTCGCCTTGGCCAAGGCATCCGCTTGGGTATTATCCCTTCGGGGCACGTTCTTTATGTGCACCGAGTCGAAATCCTCAATGAGTTTCTGAACGAGGTCGTGATACTTAGCCAAAATTGGGTCCTTTGCCGCGTATTCTCCCTTCGTCTGTCGGACTATTAACTGTGAATCACTGTGGGCCACAAGGTTCTTCACACCTACTTTTCTGGCCATTTTCAGTCCGGCTATGAGGGCTTCATATTCGGCAATGTTATTGGTAACATTAAAACCGAATTTGACCGCTTTAGAAGCTTCCATGCCTTCGGGACCCTGAAGAACTATTCCAGCTCCTTGATGCTCTGCGCCTGACGCTCCATCGACGAAGAGCTTCCATTCTGGGTCAGTCTCTGTTTCACCTCCCGCGAGTGCTTCGGTCTTTTCAATCTCGGGGATCTCAGCTATGAAGTCTGCAAGTGACTGAGCCTTTATTGCCCTTCTAGGCTCGTAAGTAATGTCGTATTCACCGAGCTCAATGCACCATTTTGAGAGTCTTCCCGAATGCTCCACTTTTTTCATCACATCTCGCAGGGGCAAATTACTTCGTACGGTGATGGCGTGTCCTTGGAAGTAGGGTCGCAATCTCCTACCCGCCAGTACTAACGCGTAGATAGCTTTTTGGAGCAACGGGTACCTCGTCTCGGCGCCATGCAGGGACTTGCTTACGTAATACACCGGCCATTGTTTCCCACCCTCTTCTTTCACTAAGACGGAACTCACCGTCTTTTCAGTGACTGCGAGGTAAAGAATGAGAGGTTCCCTCTCCCGAGGTTGCCGAAGTGTTGGGAGGCGAGTTAGATAACTTTTGAGCTCTCCCCAGGCTTTCTGGCATTCTGTATTCCATGGATGTTCCTGGATTCCGGAGGTACCACCTTCCTTGGAGACTTTGGTGAGTACTTTGAAAAACGGGCGACATCGGTCACCATACCTGGAGATGAATCTACTTAGGGAGGTGATCCTCCCGGTAAGCCTCTGTATGTCTTTGATAGACGTAGGTGTCCGGAAATTCAGCAGGGCTTTCACTTTCTCAGGGTTAGCGTCTATTCCCCTTTCTGACACCATAAACCCGAGAAATTTTCCTGCGTTTACTCCGAACACACACTTTTCGGGATTAAGGCGAATGCCGAACTCTCGAAGTCGTTGGAAGGTTTCGGTTAAGTCGGTGATATGATTACTGGGCACTTTGCTCTTGACTATCATATCATCGACGTACACTTCCATGTTCCTACCGATCTGCGCATCAAATACCTTGTTCATCAGTCTTTGGTAGGTGGCTCCTGCATTTTTGAGCCCGAAGGGCATTCTGACATAGCAGTAAGTGCCTATCTCTGTGATGAATGCCGTTTTTTCCTCATCCTCGGGGTTCATTCGGATCTGATGATACCCGCTAAAGGCGTCGAGGAAGCTAAGCAGTCCATACTCGGCAGTTGCGTCTACCAGCTGATCTATGGCCGGTAATGGGTAGGAGTCTTTTGGACAGGCATCGTTTAAGTTTCGGAAGTCGATGCACATTCGGAGCTTTTCACTACCCTCTTTTGTGGCTATAACCACATTGCTGAGCCATTCGGGGTATTTTACTTCCCTTATTACCCCGGCCTCAATGAGGCGACTAACTTCGGCCTTGACGAAGGTCTTTTTGTGAGCTGATAGATTCCGTTTTTTCTGCCGAACTGGTCTGACGTGTGGTTGCACTCTAAGATTGTGGTGGATTATGCTGGGGTCAACCCCAGGCATATCCTTCGACGAATAAGCAAATAGATCCTTGTTCATGCACAAAAAGGATACAAGCCTCCTTTTGTCCCCTTCGGCCAGTTTTTTCCCAATTCGGGTTTTTCGGCCGAGGATCAATTCTACATCTTCTGTTTCTATTTTTTCGAGGCTTTCCGTTTCTTCTGCCGTTGCCTTTTCATCCATCAAGACCTTTTTTCCTTCTGCCGAAGTCTGTACCTGGATCTTGGTTGGGCTTTGCCTGGCCCTCGTGAAGACTTTTCTAACCTCGGCCTGATCTATGAAGATTTCAGCATCTCCGTCTTCGGTGGCGAAGGTGACCGTCAGGTACCTTACGTCTGGCCGAATGTGAAAATTGCCCTGAGTCTGCCTTCCCAGAATGGCGTTATATGCTGACGGTACATCAATGACTATAAATCTTGTCCTGCCGGAGGCGATTAACTCTTCTTTGCTTTTGGGCGAGACCCCTTTCAGCATCACAGGCAGGTCGATGTACCCAAGGACTGGAAGTTCAGATGGTCCGACGCCGAAGGTGGGGGAACTGACTGGGCTAAGGTCACTTTTTGAGATGTCTAATTTACCCAGCAGATGAGAAAAAATGACGTCGGTGTTCGAGCCGTCATCGAGGAGCACTCTCTTGACGTCCCAGTTCCCTATCCTTGCCATGACAAGGAGGGGGTCGTCGTGAGGGAACTTTATTACAGACCCATCCCTACGAGTGAGCCTTCGCGAGGAGCTCCCGTACTCCATGACGGAGACTTCTCTTATTTTTCTTTTTCTCTCGGCCGAGGGTATCCCAGTAGTGATAGTTTGGATAATCCCTGCCGAGGGTGGCAAACTTTTCCGGGGACTTCGGTCCCCCTGTCTATCTGAGTCATACTCTTCATCGTCTACTCTCCTCTGCTCTTCCTTTCTCCTTTTTGGAGAGGGCATCCGCAGATATCGTCGAAGTTGACCCTGTTTGATCAGGGACTCAATGTACTTCTTCAACTGATAACAGGCTTCAGTGTCATGGCCATGATCCCGGTGAAATTGACAGAATTTTTTCATATTCCTTTTATTCTCCGGGGCCATGGCCTTTGGCCTTGGGACTGTGGTCCCTTGCCTTTCTAGCGCCATTAGAATGCTAGCTCTTGTGGTGTTCAAGGGAGTGAATGCTGCGGGCCTCTTCCCTCTTTGCCTGCGGGGCCGTTCTCCCTCGTTCTGCTGGCGCGGCTGATGGCTAGGTCCTTCGGCGCGAGGGTGTTCGCCCTTAGGTCCTCCCATTCTGAGTTCTTCGGCCGTCATGTGTTGTTCGGCTCTTCTGTAAAATTCCCCAAGAGTTTCTGGGGGGTCTTTGGAGAACTCGTAAAACAGCTGGGAGTCCCTCCGCAGTCCTCTGACCATTGCCAGGATGCGAATTTCCGGCCGAAAGTTTGGTACGCTCAGTGCTTCTCGATTGAACCTTTCAACATAATCGCGGATGGTCTCCCCTCCTTTCTGAGCTATGTCAAACATTTGCACTGGCATTTTGGCAGTTGGCCTACTACCAATAAACTGTTGGGTGAAAGCAGTAGATAGTTCTTGGAAGCTCAGCAAACTTCCCTGGGGCAAAGAGCTATACCACGCTGTTGCTGGTCCTGAGAGCGTCACCTCAAAGCATTTACAGAGCGTGGCGTCGTCCGCGCCATGGAGCACCATACTTCGCTTATATTTTGTCAGGTGCGCCTGGGGGTCACTTCGCCCGTCATACGTTTCCAGGCGAGGAACCCTGAAATCACTGGGCATAGGCGCCTCTACTACCTCGCGTACGAAAGGCGACTCCTCTCCGGTGTAGGAGTCGGACAACCGGGACCAGACTGGTTTTCGGGAGATCTGTTTCTCGACCTTTTCCAGCCTTCCTAGGATCCTTTCCATAAGGGCGGCAGTGTTGGCTCCTTCTTGTCGTCGCGCGTTCGCCGGTGGTGGTGAATTTCTCCCTCGCCTTGGGGAACGACTCCGGCGAGGGGAAGATGGGGACCTCTGGTAAGGGGACGCGCTTCGTTGACAGGAGGCCCTGGTTTCTTTTGGGGCTCCCCTTCTGGCGGGCCGCACCCCAACGGGTTCACTTTTCGTTGAACATGCGTCAAGGGAGTCCCCACTCCTTGAACTCCGGTGGGTAGATCTCGAGCTCCTTTCCCGACGAATGGTCGGGGGTGAAGCCCTTTGAGTGGGTGGAGGTTGCGGCAACCTCTGATCAAGCTGCTGAGTGATTTCGGCAACGATAGAACGCTGGAAATCTCGTAGGAAGCTCATCGTTACCGTTACAGGACGATCGTCCTCCATCACAGAAGTTTCTGCCACAGGCAGAGTGGTCGCCTGTTGAGTCTCAGGTGCGAGGGGGATCTTGAAATCCCTTTGTCCTTCGAGCGCCGAGTCTCCACGACGGCGACATGGGATAGAGTTCCCACAGACGGCGCCAAATGATGGCCTGCGGCGGCTTCATCATGTGTCATTGTACGGGTAGGGCAGACTTCTGATGGAGGAGAACACTTTGGGAGGAGATTCCCCAGTGGAGAGTACCTGAAATACTCCAGAAAATGCAGGTTAGGAGGTCCCCGGTGTGTATTCCCGGGGAGGAGCCTCCGACGCCCAAGTCAGTACTTTCAGATAACTGAATTATGTGCCCTTTTGTGTATTCAAAGAGAACTTTCTTCTTACCCTGCTAGGATGCTTTCTGGGTGTTTTATAAAGGAGGCGTACAGAAGCCATTCTCCTCTTGTGGTCGTCCCAGATTACGACACGTGTCCGGTGGGATGCGATCCCTGCTTTTCCGGGAACGAAGGGACGCTTATCTCAGCAAAAGTCGCCTGGTTGACAGCCTAGGCATTCCGAGAGTGTCGTATCGAGGTGTCCCTCTGATGGCGTGCCCCAGTGATAGCGTGTCAGAATGTACTTGGGGGACGACTTTATGGAGAGGTGTCAGAGGCTCCTTAAATGCTTTGTTCGTACCTTCCGAGGTTACTCCAACGTCTCGGGGAATATATTCCCCGAGGATGGTTCCTCCGAGGGGTACTTTTGTTTCCAAAGAGGGTTCGATCGCTTTACCGAGGTTGGTCCTACCATTTCCTAAGGAAGCGAATTCCCTACATTAGGCCAGGGGGATCGTTTATCCTTCTGACCTCGGCTGGCAGTTTCCCTCTGTCGAAGTCAGTACTCCGTCAAGTTTGGGAGCTCGGCCAGTGACAGGCACCTCGGCTATCAAAAGACATTCCAATACCATTAATTAAAGCTTGAAAATATAACTCCTTTACCTTAACTTCAACTCACAAGAAAGAATAAAGCAACCTTTCCTCAAAAATCCAAGTTCCATAAAGTTCTACCTAGTTCCAAGCAACCAAAGGCATAAATCATATAATTGCTGACTTCTAACTCAAACCCAAGCTCCAATCAACTAATAAACAAGAATTCACCAAGAACAAAAGTGTTACCTTGCATAAAAAACAAGGGATGGTGGAAAACATGGTTCCAAGCTCCAAAAATATGAAATTGTACCTGGAACAAGCTTCTTATAACTTATAACTTATAGCTTATACTCTCTTGGTAGCTTCAAATTCCACCAAAAACTCTTGGTTTTGGGCATCAATTCATGAAGAAATGGTAGAGAGAAAGATGACCACGGTTTTGGAGTGGAAATCGCAGCCATCCCCCACCTTTACCAAGTTATATAAGCCTCAGAACTATCAAGCCAGCAAAGTATTTAAAAAGTTATAAATAAATCCCCTTCTTTAGGTAACCTTAGTCAAACTTAATCAAATCTTATTTATTTGACCTAGACTTGGGTTAAAGGTAAAATTTATGTGATAAAAACTCATTTTTCCACTTGGGACCCGGCCCGACTATTTAGGACCCAAAATTACTACTTTGCCCCGAAACCACGTTTAGTGCCTTAACTTTCTCGGAACTTAATGAACTTTGCTAAACTTACCTATTCTTGCTATGTGAGCTTGAAATAAGGTTTCAAACAAAGTTTAAAATGCTTTACCTTCCTTACTTGAGCCTCAAACTGGGAGAGCCATAATAGTAATAAATTAAATTAGACTATTTTTAGAAGCAAACAATTTGAAATAAATTATATAGGGTGACATTTTCCTGCAGTAGCTCTTAGCTACCAAATCAAATGGTCACTTTGGTGACCGCCATTTCAGTTACCCTTGGAGAGTGTTATTTTTTGTTTCTCTTTGTGACTGTCTTTGTGATGATTTTGAAGGAAATTTAAGTGTACAACTAATGAGCACTTTAATTATCATGATATAAAATAAATGTAAAAATTAACGCATACTTAGTCATCATAGAAAAACCAAGTGATAGTCTCCTTGACAAAAACAAAAAAAACCGCTTCCCGCATGTTATGGAAGACGTGACTTGTTGTGAACACCCAAGATCAAATATTTAGTTAACTTGGCAATATGAGTAACTAAATATGCTGGTTCACACCCAATGCTCAACCAGAATTCTCTTTCTGGTGATAGAGAAGTATGTAGGGCAAAATAGAACAAGTAGAGCCTTTAAAAATTGTGTTCACAACTTCTATATGCACAATTCTATTGGCCTCTATTTATAGGGAAAGAATTGGCACATATGAAGGGTCATAACCCTTCATAATAAAGTCACAACTCTTCATAAAATGTTGTACTACTTCACCGAGAGTTGCCTTTATCCAGCCATAACTTCTTCCTTTACAATAAGGTAGTAACTACCCTTAGAAGGGATGTGTTAGTTCTGCCATAGAGTCATATATCTTCTAAGAGTTGTGTCTCCTTAAATCAAGGTCATAACCACCTTCTAAAGGTTATTAAATTCACCTAAAACATGACCCTTCACTAAAAGTCATATTATTTCACTAACTATGGTAGTTATTGTGCATAACTACCTCCCCATGGGTCATATATATTGGGATAAACATATCATTTCATCTAAAGGTCATATCCCATCATAATATGAGTAGTTATGGGGTGGTTATTGAGCTATTATCCCATGTGTTAAAGTGTACATATACACGTCACACAATCACCATATGCCAACATTTCATTGGTTCCAATGTTATGATGTGTCACACATATGTGCCACATCATCCTAACCACTTAACTACCTCTAGTTAATGTTAGAAGTGGCAATGTGAGTTAATGTGACAAGACCAACATATGTTGTAACCACATCAAGCAATTGTAAAACATGTATCTCTTAGTGCGTTTATGGAATTCAGTAATCATTACTGCAAACTAAATTCCAACAGTTCCCACTTTTGCTAGATATACTTCATGGAACGTAGGGATAATGGTTAAGGAACACTTGAAACATATTATTACAAAAGTGAAACTAACATATGCAAGTTTGGCCGTGTGACCCTGGCATGACAACAAATCTCCCTACTATGTAGTGGGTAAATATACATAGGAGAATTGTCTTCACCACAAATCCTTAAACTAATCAAAGATCCTTGAACAAATCAAGGTTCATTAATGATACATATATCATTAATCATGCCTATATGCCTCAAGACTTTGTTGATACATAGTTTGGCTACAACAAGTCTCTTTTATGAGTTTACTAATAAAGTCTTTATCATGTACCAAACTCAGGATGCATCCATTTTTAAATTCACTTTATACTTGAATCTTGTAGTAAATAAACTAATATAATATTACATCAAGTACTACTTATGAGCACTCATATTCAAGTATACATAATATTGTATCAACTACCTGACTTGCATCACATGCAATCAAATTGTGATTTGTAATAATTTACAAATACATTATAAAGTCTTTCCTATTGCACTCACTATATAGTAACTTAAAACCTAGTGATGACCTAATGAGAAACATATCTGGCTATATTAACATAGCCATAGGAAGCTCACCAAAGTAACATTATGATTTTAAATCACTAAATAGTAGCCGACAATGAGTAGGGGTATAGCAAAAGAAACTCATACATAAGTCAGAAAAGAGAAAACTTACTTATTTTCTTTCTATGGTCAATTTGACAAGTCAAAAAACACACAAGATATGTACAAGTGCCATGGTATGTTAGTGTACACAATCACAATGTTTGACAACCACTATTTAGGAGGTGTATATCTATCTCTCAAACATTGTTTCTGTGATTCCATGTGGCCTCCCACTAGCAGTATATGTCCTTAACAAACCAGGCAAGCATCAAACTTCTAACATATAAGAAATTCCCTTGGTCACATAGATTAGGATGTGTGTGTGGGCATCCAGACATGGTGTGACTAACACCTTACCTTGATCTTAAACAAATAATGTAGATCAAGATGACCATTATGCTAAGTTGTTACATGTTTGATTATGTGACTCCTACTTGGATGTCAGTTTTTATTAAGTCACATATGACTAATTTAAGTAACGACCTACATTCAAGACTTTAGTGGTCTCATCCTTGCTCAAACTCCAAGAACAAAGGTAGGTTATTTATGTGAGAAAACTAACCTTCAACCTATGTTTAGACATATATTCGGTTTTTGTTATGATATAAGCTATATATATATGATAATATGTATGACACACATGTAATACAACCATCATATAAGTATATGCACACATATGATAAACATGTGCTACGCATATGTAGTGTGACTTATCATATCTTCGTACTAAAAAAAAGACACAAATATGAAGTTAATCCAACTAGTTAGTTAAACTAACACTAACTTCATTTCCATCTATTACACTTTAATAGTTATATCATGGGCTTTATATTTTCATAAAATATGAACACCAATAATGTATAAACTACTACTAAGATAGTTCAATGCCAAAACTATCACTAAGATACTGCTTAGCTTACATGAGTCACTAATGACCCTTATATTTCATGAAAATAAGCTCCTTTGTATGGAAACAAGTACCATACAAATAGATTTCTTACATAAAGCAATTATTTTTTTGCACAAAGCAAGATGATATAACTAAATGTGGATGTGTATTCATCTATAAACCTTATCATATTTTAGTGTAGTAATGTTAACTTAATAACATTTGTCATTGTCTCATTACATTCGAAGATGTAATATGACATATATTGTACACTAATATGGTTATTAGGATAAATTCAAAATGAATACTTGAACTAATTATCCTAATCAACTTGGCTAATATTTGATTATGTACACCTCATAATACATGTTAGACTTAAATGAAGAACAAATCTAAACTCTTACATTCCAGAAGAAGTGCTTAAGGGGTTATGAGTAACAACCACAAGTTAGACTTGAAGAATGACCCAAGAACAAAATGGCTATTTTTGCATTTTCTTAAACTAAGTTTAAGATTCCATATAATGTACATTGAGACCTTAGCCTCAAAGTATATTATACTATATAGTCCTTAGACTATTTTGTTAGTTCAAGGCCAAAAGTCATGAAAAATTACTCCTTCTATCCCATATTCTTTGCACCATTCACTTTTCAGTAATTAATCTATGATCTTTTATTTTCAACATTTTAGTCTATAAATGAGGAACTTTTATATAAGAATGATAAATCAAGATATATAGTTTCTAAATATATATTTTTTTAATTTTTTTCTAATAAATACTGATATGAATAAGTTCAAGTCAAACTATGTAAAAAAGTTAAATTGTGCAAAAAAAAAAAATGGGACAGAGGTAGTATGATTTTTATGGAAACTTCTCACTATTTGGGGAAGTTTGAGCTTATCATCCATTAGATGTATGATCACATCCAAATCTAACTTTTGTTACTATAATGAACCATATGGATTCAAATTTCATTAAAAGTGTGAAGTTATCCACTTATTGATCTTCAATTTTTAGATATAACCCCATTGAGCCCCCATTGTATTTAGGATCAACTAATGATACTTAGAACTCAATGGCTCTCATGTAGCCTCTTTGTCTAAATGGAAGATCATCAAAATTGATATCTAGATTATTTTTTTATGGCAATTCTATATTCTAATTTGGGCAACTAAAGAGTCACTTTCCCTTATGAAAGTTCAATTGATTTAGCACTTATGCCAAATCAATGGATTCGATATAAGGTGCATAACCTTATGTACTAAACTCATTTCTTGATCACTTTCACCTTGCACTTATGCTAGATAAAAAATCCATTAATATGACCAACATATGATTTTGATAAGATACTGAATGATCAAGAACATGAAAGAACCAAATATCCTAGTGAGCCTAGGGTCATTTCTTCTAGAAGGAAGAAATTCATAAGCTTTACGTATATTAAGGTGTCCAAATAAGAAAACTAAAATGAACATTCATAATCACTAGCCTCTTAGAACTTAACTAAGATGACATCTTTTCAAGGTTCAAGATTATGATCCTCTACATATTCCATGTCCATTAATATTCTTCTTTAAATGTTAATTTGTTGCCTAGGAAGACATATTTTCTTCTTCTTGGTATGTACATGCTACAAGAGCGGCAATGACATTGAAATCAAACTTTTACAGCCCTTTGGATGTTAAAGGTTATTAAGAGGGTCATTTAACCATATCACAGTAGGTATGACCTCAACTAACATTAGAAGACATTTCATTCCAACTTTGTGAATGACCATGAATAAGATATTCTCCATAATATGAGATACTCAAATTAGAATATTTCTTGTTCATAAAGAATACATAATTCTTGTTAATACTTTTCAAATTAGTTGAGATGTGTGCATGCATCGACTACCTTTATAACTATATATACACTACATGAATCTTGTTGGTAATTACTTCATACTCATGATCAGATCATGAATACATGATCAATCAAGTTCATATGCACATTTTGCCAAAAATGTTGAAAATCAAGCACAAAAACTTGCATCAAAATGCATAATGTCAATTTTAGACATGTTATCAAGACAATACCAAGTATGCCTTCCTCTCAACCAAAATCAACCATTTTTCTTGGCAGTATAGTTATTTACTTTAGCATCTCAAGATAGACTAACAAGGGAAAAACATCTTGACCTTGCACATTAGTATGATCATTTTGGCATTTGAAAGGTATTGAGTTCTCATATTATAGGCCTATTTCCTGATGGTGATCATCAATCTGACCATTATAACCATAATCACGATGATTTTGAAGACCAACCTATTTTTGTTCAAGAAATGGTGGTAGCAACATATTTGCCATTGGCCTCAACTATTCCTGTACAAAATAGGTTATGTCCAATGCTCCTTGAGCATTAGATCATACAAACTCAAAACCTCTTTCAGGGGACACGTTTTATGATAACAAGTAAGAAGTAAAATTTAGGTGATTACATTTAGAATTTAAATCTAGACTTGATGTTCATTAAACCTTAAAAGATTCTACGTAAATTGCCTAAAAGATATGGTAATTGAAACATTCTCGAAACGTGGCCAATCCTAGTTATTTTGCACATATGCAAAGTAAATGCAGTTGTAAAGCCACTTCATAAAATGAACCAAATGAATCACTTGTGACACACTAGTACTTTTTCTGAGCCTAAATATGCATTACTAGAATATCATTTTTTATATCCTAGTAAAAACTTACTAGAATTTATGGAAAATTAGTCATTAAGACCATATGGCCATAATTTAAGAAACAATAAATTATTATCATTATCACTAAGATAAAATATCATGTATAGGGAAAATTTACATGGCAAGCAAGATCTATACAAGGAATTTAAGAGAAACACATTCTCTTAAACTGAGTACATATTACACAACTAATGTGCATTTTTCACTTAATAGTCTCACATGACCAACTCTTCATCTTCAAACTTGAAGTTTCGTTCACCATAGACACATATGTCCTTTTGAATAATCCTTTTCATGATATTTGTGAGTTTTGATAATTGAATCACTAATTCTCAAAGAATTTTGATTCAACCAATATATATATATATTACATATATTGTACAGTTTGAAGAGAACGAAAAGCTATGTATATTAGCCACTAAGCAGCCATTTGCTTAGGTTTCTTTGCAATTATATACCAAACATTTGGTTTATGTTTTCTTTCATTTGCCTTTCCCAAAAACTTCAAAAAAGATGATTAAGAACTTCACCTCACTTAGCTTTCTTTGAACATCTTTATGCCTGATGACTTCTTCATCATCATCAAGTTTCAGATCTAAACTTAGTTTATTGATAACTCCACTGATAAAATTAGAAATCTACAATATGTAATAGCTAATACATTAGACATGTGCGTATATTATCACAATAAGGTAATTTCAAGTGCAAGTAAAATAAAACAACTTATCCATGCCAAAATAAACCAAAAACATAAGGAAGAACATGTAATCAAATTTGTTTTGACAAGCTTTTATTATTTTAGTTTACTTGTCTTAAATTGCCTTATATATACATTCAAATAGCCATTATTAACACACAATCAATAATATAATTGAATAAAACATATATACAATTCAATTTACCAGTATGCAAAAAAAGAAAATTTGAAGAACACAAAGTTCAAAAAAGTTGCATAAATTGCATATACACAAGGTTGAATAAACCAAAATAATCTATATGCTTATCTTCATATCTTTTGGTTAGTTTAGTGTACTTACCAAGTCTAAACATTCATATAGAGTTTAGATTTAGTAACTAAACTAAATCCTATCACATGGATTAAAGTTAAGGTCAATCATGTTGGTATCACATGTAAAACATTTTCAAACAACCTAAGGATGTCTAAGAGAGCATGCATATTGAACCTATAAGCTCTAATACCAATGAAGGAAATTTAAGTGCATAATTAATGAACACTTTAATTCCCATGATATAAAATAAATGTGAAAATTCAGGCATACTTGGTTATCACATAGGAATCAAGTGATAGTCTCCCTGATAACAAAAAAAACCTCTTTACACATGTTGCGAAAAACGTGACTTGTTGTGAATACCTATGATCAGATATTTAATTAGCTTGGAAATAGAAGTAATTAAACATGCTGGTTCACACCCAATACTCGACCAAAAGTTTTATTTTTTTTTGTGATAGAGGTGTGTGTAGGGTGAAATAGAACAAGTAAAGCCTTCAAAAATTATGTTTGTAACTTTTATATGTACAATTCTATTGCCTTCTATCTATAGGGAATGAATCGGCACTTATGTAGGGTCATAACCCTTCATAATAGAGTCACAACTCTTCATAAAAGATTTTACTACTTAACCAAGAGGCGCCTTTATCCACCAAGATGTCATCTTTTCAAGATGCAAGATTATGATCCTCTACATATTCCATGTCTGTTAACATTATTCTTTAAATTTTAATTTGTTGCCTAGGAAGACACATTTTCTTCCTTTTGGTATGTATATGCAATAAGAGTAGTAATGACATTGAAATCAAACTTTTACATATCTTTAGATGTTAAAGTTTGTTAAGAGCGTTATTTAACCATATCATAGTAAGTATGGCCTCAACTAACATTGGAAGACATTTTATTCTAACTTTATGAATGACCATGAACAAGATATTATTCTCCACAATAGAAGATACTCAAACTAGAATATTTCTTATTCACAAAAAATACATAATTTTTGTTAATGCTTTCCATTTAGTTGAGATGTATGCATGCATCAGCTACCTTTATAACCATATACACACTACTTGAATCTTGTTGATAATTACTTTATACTCATGATCAAATCATGAATACATGATCAATCAAGTTCATATTCACATTATGTCAAAATTTTGAAAATCAAGCACAAAAATTGCATCAAAATGCGTAATGTCAATTTTACACATTACTTGATTCATCTATATCAAAACATTACCAAGTGTGCCTCCCTCTCAACGAAAATCAACCATTTGTCTTGGTGGTATAGTTATCTACTTGAACATCTCAAGATGGACTAACAAGGAAAAAACATATATCTTGATCTTGCACATTTGAATGATCATTTTGGCATTTGAAAGGTATTGAGCCCTTATGTTATAGACCTATTCCCTGATGGTGATCATCAGGTTTACCTTGATCATTATTTCAGTCGATCGACGGTGGCTAGCATTTGGTGACTAAGCTCTTATTCACTGTCTAGAGACAACATTTTTTGTCACCGAAAGGCAATTTGGGCACTATTTCATTGGTTGCTCCATTTGAATTCTCTTATAGTGAGTAGTCTCAACTAAACAAAAAAACAATTTTGAACTTAATAAAACAAACAACAATTCTGAAAGGAACAACAATACCAATTAAAAGTACTAAAATTGTAGATTGAACATAAATTTAGTTGAATGAAAATTTGTCTAGAGCAACGTAACAATAATACTGACCAAATGAATAGTAATTATGAATGAATAACAGTATTGACTAAAAAACTAGTAATATCAAGTTAGAATGATAATATCAACTAAATAAACAATATGACCAGATAAAATGAACAATAATATCTATTAAATGAACAAGAAATGAAAGTCCTTATAAATATTATAATATATATATGTGTGTGTGTCTGTGTATGTATGTATAAATACACATATACAGAAATACATACATACATATATGCGTACACATATATATATGCAAACAACATATGTTCTCCACGTTTTGTCATTGTTGTTCTTCATCTATCAATAGTTGTTTTAGAAAAATTGTTATTTATTTAAAAAGAAATGGTGTTCCTCTCCTAAAAATTAGATTTTCATGTAACTTTGGTTCTTTCAATAATAAATGTTGTTTTATTTATTATAATTTGTTATTTCAAAAAATGTTACTCTCTTTTTCTTATTCTAGGTTATATTTTTCTTTGAACATAAAGATTAAGATGTGTGTAATTTATGTTATTTTTTTCATTTTTAACCTTGAAGATAAAATAAAAAAAATTGAGTTTAGTGTAGTAAAAGTTTAAAAAAGGACCAGAAAAATAAAAAAATATTGAGTTTAGTGTAGTAAAAGTTTAAAAAAGGACCAGAAAAAGAAAATATATTTTTTTATATTTTGTGCAATTTTTGGCTTTTGTACAAAGAGAATTTAGATGATGTAGTGAAGTAAATTAGATATTAAGAACTATCCAAAAAGGGAAACAATTGATCTTTTTTGGAACAGTAATCTACAGGGCCTTTACTATTTTGCCCCATAATGTTTTTGAAGGTTGAGCACCATTTCTCAACTATTGGGTTCATGTATTTTTCAGAGCTGTTGGCTGATTTGTTTGTGTAATGTCTTAGGGCCCGATGTACTTGGGTTATGTGATGGTTTAGGTCTATTTTGGGTTGTGGCCTGATTTATTTTGAAGTGTTTTTATCTTTTTTGGAGTTTATGTCGAATCTGGGTTTTCATTTAGTTTTTCCTAGTTTGATCTTTGAAATGGGTTGGCCAGTGATTTTGATTGATAGGTGGCCATGGTAGGACTGCTTTTATTTAGGAGTTTTGCTGGTTGTACCAGTTGAATCTTTTTCTTCCTTTGGTTTTAGTTGTTTTGATCATCAAAATGGGCTAGTTGGCAATTCTATTTCAACATTGGAGGGTTGTTTTGTTTGTATGTCATTGTCTTCAGTTGCTGCTATTAGTATTCTCAATTCTTTGATTGATTATGAGTTTGATTCTTTACTCTGTTTTATTTTCTTTGTTGCTTCTTCCTAATTGATGATCTTTGTTTGTTTCAGTGCGTGGGATCCTTTTTGCTTCATCATTAGTTTCTTTCTTTTTTATATCTCTACATTATTGATGTTGTTGGATTGTTTAATGTTCCCATGTTCTTATTGGTGGTGTGATCATGGTAGGTTTTCTTTATCTATGCCATTTTATACATTGCATTTACCATTATATATGGTGAAATTTTCATGTTTGTGAGTAGGATTATGGGCGATCAAGCAACTTGACTGTCTAATGCTTTTATTCATGCAATATTTGAAGGATTTGTGCTTTTCAGCTTTTGGCCTACATTGTTTGTATAGAGGTAAAATAGATTATTTTCTGTTTCCTATTTTTTATTTTTTATGTGCTTAAGGCATTGGTGTTACTTGTATTTTTATTTACTTATTGTTAGTCTTTGGCATTTGGTGTACTAATTTGTCACATCACTCATTAATTGATGCTCTATCTTCTATATTTTATGATCATACCATTTGATTGCCTTGAAATTTACATAATATTTATTATGTTTCCCAATGAATTGTATTTTCATAAAAAATATGCAATTAAAAGCTCATAAGTTTGGAGATTAAAACTTTTTTGAGAGGTTTGAGGTTGTTGGAGGAATATTGCTTTCATGGTGAAAGAAAATTTATAAACTGCATTCTTGTTTCAGTATGGTGTGTGGTTTTTCTTTTAAGTCCTCTAGCTACTTTTGTTGTAGGGTTTGTTCACTTCTCTAGACTTTTCTGTCATTTTCCCCCCATTCATCAATTCTTATGTTATTTTTTTTTTACTACTGTGTAGTTTGTTTTGTTCAAGTTGCTACATATGGAATAAATTTCAACTGTCAGTTTTGTCTTAATGGAGTTGTTACGTGGCCAACACTCTCTCTCTTTATAGTTTCCTCCTATTTGAGTCTGGTACTTCTTTAATGCTTCTCTTACTTTTTTTTTTCTGTTCTTTTAAGTACATTTGATTGTTCATTATGGTTCTATTGCTATCTTTTGTTCTAGGTCCTCCATTGGTGTTGTTTCTATTACAGCTCAATTATTCATGTATATGATGATTTAATTTTCACTTCTAGCTGCCTTTTGTTTTGTTTTTTGTTTCTCTAGTTCTGTAATAAACCAATTAGATAAGTTATATATAGAGCATTGGTTTTCCTTCTATGTGTTTCTTCAGTTTTTCACTAAAAATGTCAAGGTAGCTTTTGGTTTTTTATTCATGATTATATTTCAATATTTTGGTTATTATTTAATTAGTGATATATTTAAATATTATATTTAGTATGTGTTTAGTATTCATATTATTTACTTCTTGCTTTTGCTTATTATTAGCTTTCCTTTTGTCATCAATTAAATCAATTTGGCACTACAAATTTACTCTTCTTTCTGCATGGTTGTTGAGCTTTTTGAAAGGTCATTCTTCAAACTTCATTTTATTTACCTTAGAATATGAATTCCTATATTAATTCTTATACAAATGTATTCTTTTATGAATTATACTTGCTTTGTTTCTATTTACCATGGCTATCATCAATGCTGCTTTTGCTACTTTTCTCTTTGTTAGGTTCTTTGCTAAAGCAATCACATACTAAAAGGTTGTCGTTGCTGCTGCTATTAAGTTCTCTATGTTTTTACTAGAGCTTTAACAAAAAATCAACAGTTAGTCTATCGTCTTTATTTAAGAATTATAGCTTGGCATATTAGTTCTTTATTTATTATTGACATGTTTATATATTATTTTGAATGCATTCTTTTTATCTATGATCATTATGAATGTTCATTTGCCATTGGATAATATGTTCATAGTCATTTCACAGTTAACATTAATGAAATAACATAAGTATAAAAAGTAATTCAGATGAAATCTTAATTCATAAAGAAATCAATACACCATATGATCAAGCAATAATTGCCAATTGAAGCTACAATAATGATGATGCCTTTGTCTGACGAAATTGATAAAAAAGTAGAATAATTAATCAGAAAAATTTAGATAGCTTCTTAAATTTGCCTCAAACTTATGACTATTTAAGCATGCTACATTCTGGTCAAAGTGTGAATAAACTTGCAAGAGCTATGTTCAACATGGGAAGAGATTACTGTGAAAGAATGTCATCAACTAAAGCTTCAGATTTTAAGCAGATGCTTTGTAGTCAACTATAGAATCCTTGCTCTGCTTCTGTGATGTATACACGAAGAAGAGGTGGTATTTTAGTTCATCAAATTTGTTTAGGTCTTTATTCATTTTTACTTGAATCTCATATTGGATTAGGTAGACATAGTGCTGCAGATGATGAGATTCTTGCTCAAATGAGTTTTATGATGAAAAAGAAATTAATGAATATTGAAACTTTGAGAATTCGTCAGACTTATTACTCCTTTTTCATCAGAATGTGGCTGCTTCATCAGATAATGCTCCAAACAATCTTTTTCAATTAGCGAGTATATCATGAACTCATACAGAGTTTACTTCTTTTTTCTATATTTAGAGTTGATCTTTTATGCTATAATTCATTCAATAATTAGGTGTTTCATCTTAGAACATTGATTTGGGATACTATAATCAATATTGTGAGCGTTATCTTGCATTATTTTGATTTGAAGAACTTGTTGAACGGCTATCTCATAATGGTCAAATTAGATTCAACTATTGTTACAATTGTGGTAAAGTGATGTTTCCTGCTTCAAAGGAACCCCTTGAATTTATTAAAAACCTAAATCAAAATAGTCATTTCAGTGATAATATTCGAGTATACAACTCTATGTTTTCAATGGCTTCTTTTGGAGCAAATATAGATGAATTGATTAATGATAGTCCAGGCTATATGTTTTCAAGATAGATTTACAGATATTTCATGGAATAGGTTCTATTTGTCCACTCTTAAGTGAAGATAATAAGTTGGTCAAGCTTTAGCAATCTATAGTGTGCATGGAAATGCAACTTATCCATTGCATTCACTTGCAATGTTAAGTGGCAAATGATCACCTGATAACTTCAAAAATTTTCTTGTATTAAGCCTGAAGATAGACCATATATTATTGACAGGGTTTTTGAACTCAATGTCCGAGACTTTGTAGCTTATTTAAAAAATAAAAAACTATTTGGGGAAGCTGCAATAGCTATTACTCACTCTAAGTTCATCATTTAATGTACTTTTGCTTATGTTTATAATGGAGTATTCAATAAATAACATATTTCTCTTTCTTTTTTAGTCTTACACATAATAGAGCTTTATAAGAGATGCCATCCTCACTATCACACCCTTCTCTGGCTTAAACTAGCAGGCAAGATTGAAACTCCTAAGTAGACACACATGGTAATTTCAACTGAAATTTCAAATAAAGAAATAAACCTAGAAGGTTATGAAGTAATGGCAAAATTTATGAAGTATGGTCCATGTGGTCTTGTAAAACCAAAAGCACCACACATGTAAAAGAATTCATGCCTAAAGTCTTTCCTTATGAAATATCAATTGGCCACTTCATTTGACAAAAATGGATATATATAATATCAAAGAAGAGATACAAGAACATTTCTTGTCAAGTATAGAATCAGATTAGATAATTCCTATGTGGTTCCTTATAGTAGACAATTATACTTGGTATTCGATGTTCATATTAACATTCAATTATATAAAAGAAGCATGCTCCTAAAACATCTATTCAAATATATTTTGAAAATAGCTGATCCTATCAAAGCTGGAATTATACACTCAACAAATAATTGTGATGGTATGCCTAACAATCAATAGAAGAAAATTAATGAGATCCAAAATTATTAGGACTATTGTTACTTTTTTTCTCATGAGGTATGTTGGAGAATTTTTAAATTTGACATACATAAAAAGGAATTAGCAACATAGGTTCTAGCTCTTTATTTGCCGTCAATGCAATAGTTAACATTTTGTGCTAAACAACTCTTATAGTTTGTTATTAGCAATCCCTTAAATATGAAAATGACATTATTGACAATGCCTCCAAACAGCATCGATCTAGCTACACACCACGTGACTTATCTAAATTTTCTAGCTGAGCATGTATAGCATATTTATAGGAAATTTTGGACTCACAGATCATGTAAAAGTAAAAATCCAATCAATAAATTGATTTATGTGCACCAAAGTTGTAGTGAATTATTTAATCTCAGATTATTGCTTAGTTATCAAAAGGGCTGTAGATCATTTAATGATGT
Organism: Aquilaria sinensis; assembly: GCA_005392925.1. Classification (NCBI taxonomy): domain Eukaryota; kingdom Viridiplantae; phylum Streptophyta; class Magnoliopsida; order Malvales; family Thymelaeaceae; genus Aquilaria; species Aquilaria sinensis. The sequence continues at coordinate 24,664 of SMDT01000445.1, forward strand.
GAGAACTATTAGTAATAAAACATTCTCTATCTATAGTCTTGCATGTGAAGCAATGGAATTGTTAGCAGATGATAGAGAATGGGTGACAACCTTTCAAGAAGTTTAACTCTGGGCTAGATTAGTAGAACTAAAGTCATTATTTACACATATACTGCTATAATGTGAAGTTTCAAATCCTTTTGCCTTATGTGCTAATAATTGGCAAAAAAATGGCTGAGGATATTTCTTTCAGATATGGATCCAGCTTTTTGAATATAAACTTGTAGCTCAACAATCAATACTTGCATGACTATGTATTATATGAGATTGCAATTTTACTCAAAATTTTGGGTTATCAATACCTTCTCCTAAATTATTATTAGAACTAAACAATAAACTTTTAACGCAAAAGAGAAGCTATGACATGGCAGCTCTATCAAGAGAACATTAAACACTTGCATCATTGTTTAATTTGGAATAAAATAATAGATATGATATCATCATGCAAGCATCTTAATAAGGAACACAACAACTTATGCTTGTCTACGAACATAGAGATACAAGAAAAATATTTTTATGGAAAACAATAACTATTTGTTTAAAAGTTAAAGGTAAAATTGTCCTTGCCATTTGCTCATCTAGAATACCATCCTTGTTGCTTCCTTTTAAAAAAATTGCTCACTCACGGTTCAAGCTTCCTTTAGAACTTAGAAACAAATTGCTTTACCATGTAAAGGAAGTAACACAGATTAGTGAAGTTGTTGCTTGAAACTGACTTGAAAGTTTGGGATGAATCATTGATAAATGGTAGATAATGCTTTGAAACACTAGGTAGAACACTATAGGACATACTTGATAAAGCATATGTACTGTATAGAGGGAAATCTATCGTGCTTAAAGGTAGTCTTTGGTGGCATTACCTGTGAAACATGTAGTAACAAAGACTAATATACTATCTTCTTCAATTACATCATTAGCATTGTGGAAGCATTTTTAAATTTATTATTTGAATCAGAATATGAGATTAATCTAGCCTTAAATTCGTGAAAATGAAAAAAAAAAATTGCAAAATTCTTAACATGGCTCATTTCAGTTGGAACTAGAACAATTGGCCAATCTATTGATGATGATGATGCAAATTCTAAATGGATACAAACACCAGAGAAATTCCTAATAGCATTTAATGAACATGGTATTCATAATTTGATAAACTTCATGTACAAAACCAAGCACTTAAAATTCTAAGTACATATTAGTTTTGTGACAAAGCCATTTTATGCCAAAAAATGACACAGTTGACTGGCTTAACAACGATGTTTTATCACTATTATATGGTGAGACAAAAACATACTTCAATTATGATTTAATTTCTTCATTAGCAGGTGATCACAAAGAAGCTAAAGTTCTATATCCACCCACATTCCATAACACCTTTAATTTCAACAGATTCCTATAACATCATATTAAATTGAGAGTTGAAGCTATTGTTATGTTACTAAGAAAGATCAATCAAAGAACATTGCAGATGTAATGGAATAAGAATTGTTGTTACAGAAATGCTCACAAAAGTGATGGAGCTCGAAGTGATAAGAGGAACAAGGATTGGTGAAAAGACTATACATCTCATGTATATCACTCTTGCATAAAGATCCTAAATTTCCTTTTGTCTTCATAAAGAGACAATTCCCAATGAAACTTCATTATACAATGACAATCAACAAAAATCAAGGTCAATTCTTAAAGAAAATTAGAATCTGCCTACCAAAACCTATCTTCAGTTATGGACAGCTATATGTTGCATTTACACGAGCAAAATCACCACATGGTTTAAAAATTCTCATAAAGAAAATAGACAACCAACCATCAGATCACACAAAAAATAGTGTATACAGATTTTCTTCTAGAAAAAGGATTGCTATAGGTTTATGATATTGTTTCACGTTTTCCATTCATTCACATGATTATGCTTCACTTCAGTTTGTTTATTGTATACTTAATATTATATTTCTAGCCTGCCATATTAATAACTATATTTTTTTTAACTTTCAAGCTGGACCAGAGGAAAATAATTGACCTTATACCAAAAAATAATGATGGTGTAATTGATATTCGTGTTTATAGAAAACAGATGCATTATAACACTGGAGATCCAATTTCCACTAGCTATAATTGTATTATACTCAACAAACAAGTATTCAAACAAATTTTCCACCTAATTATATTCAATTTTCATCTTTAATAGTGTCACTGTATTCAATAATTTGGTCACAAGTTTATTTGAAGTTGTTTACTTTACTATAAGATAACAATCCCACCACCATATTTATCATGTATATGCAAACATATACACAACAAATTTGTATAATATACATAAACATTATTATAAACTATGCATGCTAAAATCTTATACATGTTTAACCCTAATACACCTTCTGCATGCAGTCATGTCATAAATTGCATAGCTATAACAATCATTTAAAGCTACATCCTATTTTCCATGCTAATGCTATATATGCTAAAATGAATCATGGTGACAGGTAGTATTTTGACAACTAGATTGAACTTAAGGCATGTTACCAAATCTCAAATTACTTATGTGTCCCAAGAAAATAAAGCTACAAGATCTATATAAAAATAAAAGCTACAAGTTCATCCCACATGATACTATATTACAATTTTTTAGATCTACAAAATTTCAATGCATCGCAAACGATGGCTTCACTCTTCACAGATTTTACTTCATCTAATGTAGTCAACTACTATCACACTCAACAAGCATATCCAATTATTAGATTATTTAACTTTTAGGTCATACTTTTGGTGTTATTCACACTCTTCCGACATTTTCATATTTTAATGGAAACCACAAATTACTTTGGCAACATGACAACAATTTTAGGCATCATGCATTCAATAAAGACAAAAGGAAATTAGAGCATTTGAATGGAATTTAGGATAGAGAATCTCTGGTATAAATGACACACTTTTATTATTTACATATTTCTACTTTTTTCTCATGTCTTTCATTTTAAATGAACCAATGACAAGAGCAACAGATGCACTATTTAGGATGAAATAGCAACTTTATTTGAAAAAACAAGCATGTTTGACACAATGCCAAAACCTCATGGTCATCGGTTGAACAGGTCTATATAATCTAAGTTTCTAATCAATTTTAACTTTTTTACAGCTTATATAATTCTTTAAGATCAGTATTCTCTTTTGAATACTTGTCAGATAAAACAACTAAACACTTATAACATATATTTTTTTACCACAAGATGAATACAGCTAACTAGCAGACCAACAACTCATATCTACATCAATCTTCAGATACAGAAGACAACAGGCAACTAGCCTTTATAATGCTCTCCCTATCTTAATTTTATATTTCACACAATATACATAGATACATGCATACACGCATATACACACACACACACACAGACAGACAGACAGACAAACACACACACACACACACACACACACAAATATATATATATATATATATATATATATATATATATATATATATATATATATATATATATATATATATATATGTGTGTGTGTGTGTGTGTATGTATGTATGTATTCTTGTTTTTTGTTTGTAAAAATGAAATAACATGATATCATACTCAAACATTATCTGTAGTTTCCAATTTGCCTAAGCTGAAACCACAACGTTAGTGATAGAAAACAAACTTTTTGAGAACAGAAACAAATAGAAGCTTGAAAACAGAATCATAATAGTTGATCTGATAAAATAAAATCCATAGAGATATAGGGTACAGAATGTTTCCATTTTATGCAAGTACATCACTCTCACTATGATATTACAATTATCCATTCACACCTCCTTACCTACTAACTCGCCTACAGCAGTAAATAAGATTCACCTGTAAAGCATCTATAACCAGAATAACTAAGGATGAGACTGGTACTACAAGGGATGCGCACAATGTCCATAAAAAACTTAGAAAAAGAAGTGATAAACTAACATGCAACAACTATGATGATCGTACCTAAGAAACATATATTTATCCTAAAAACCCATATTTATTCTTTTTCTTAAATGCATTATGTTATAGCATAAAAACATTGTGACACTATTTGTTAGCTTTTATCAATCTCATCTTATGCACATTATCCTTCTTTTCCCTCAATAAAAAAGATACAGTTTTAGAGCTACAATTGCTGTCCACACCTTTGAAATAGAAGTCACCTTCTTTAATAAAGCTACAAACAAATTCTGACACATTGACTGCAATATAATAGTTTGAAACCTTGGATTCACCGATCCTCACTTTATACCACTTCCACTTATGTAGCTTATTGGATAGTAAAGGATTTTCTAGCTATATTTTGGACAAAAAAAGTAGACAATCAGCACCTGATGTTATCATATATGATGTTACAGATGATGTATGTGGCATCAACACTCTATAGCAGATAAATGCTTAGGTACACCTACAGCAGCCACTCTCTTAGTTGTTTAGCTCACACCTCCTTTACATTAGAAATCATTCCATGAACACCAAGCTTTTCTAGACACATGGTAAGTTTTCAGCTATCATGCTTCATGATTACTGCTCAAATTCAAATATTTCTTGCTCTTTAAACAACTGTAATCTCTTATATGTGGATGATCTTGCCGTAGATACTAACCCAAAAAAACAATCTAAAAAGCTACCACTTCCCCAACACAAAAGATAACCTAATGCAAATACTATAAGATACAATAATAAACCTTTCATTCTATGATACACCATGACATCTAAAACATAACTTCCCCTTCAAGTAGCAGCACAACTTTTGTCCACACAGACAATGACATATTGAAGAAAATGGGGTGATTCTTGCTAGCTTGTGCCACAAATACCTAAAGCCCACAACTTTTAACACAATGCTTCCTTTTGTTCATTCTAGGTTCCTTAAATACTTGAAGCTCATTGCTTTTGATGCTACATTTGTTTTGACACAATACTCCTACTGTAGCTTCCACTACTACATATTTACTATGTACTGCTAAACATTCATGTGCTTAGTAACTGTCTGTACTTATTAGATAAATGGTATTAACAATGCAATGTACATATTACTTATGCAATAAGCATCACCTATTCTATTCTATACTTAAGTAATTTATATTTATGAACCATGAATCACACATTCAATAACTAACCTTACTATTGATCACACAAAATGCATTGTCACAAATGCATGGGCTACCAACACCTCATTAGTATCTATTTGATCGATTATAAGGAAATGCTACTCCCTATATATTTGCAAACAACATTAATTTTCTAGGTTTTACCATTGTTGTCTCAACATATCAATTGTTATTCCTTTCAATAAAAAATATTTTTCTAATTATAAGAGTTTATTGTTCTCTAAAATTGTTGTCAATTTCATAAGAAATGTTATAATAAAAATAGTGATAATGTTGTTGAATTAGTAAGGGTGTATAGGATTGTCTTTGTGCATCTTATAGCTAGTCATGGAAAAAAAAACCCAACTAACCAACAACAATGAGTAGCTAGTACTAGTAGTAGTTTCCAACTAATATTTTTTCTAACATCAACTTTTAGAATTCAAATTTTAAACTATTCTAGAATTATTTTCCAACAAATTTAGAGTGTTTATTATTTTTTATAATTAGTAGTTTAAATTATTAATCTTGATAAATGCAAGCCAATCTCATTCTTTACTTGTGCTAAAAAGGCAGAGAATCATACTATGTTTCATAAACTTGAAGGGTGTTGGTGTAATTGTTGTTTAACCTTAGCGGGAAAAGTGTAATAATTGAATCATTCAGGCAAATGACACTAGAGCTGTAACAGGTTTTATAAAGAAATTAGTCATTGAGTAGTTTCAATTTTTGTGGCTCCACGTCATAATTTTAACACAATTGAGATTAATTATAACTCCCTTTAGCAAACGTTTCATTGATTAGAGCTAAAAATTTGAAGAAAAGAAACTATTGAAAAATTATTACTAATGCTTTGGTGAAACAGACAATTTGTTCGTAAATTTTTTTCAGTAAAATTTCATTAGCACTCTCCCAAAAATCATATGCAGTTTAAATGAGTAGTATTATAAATTGAAAATTAAAACTTGTCCGGATGAGAAGGTATTGAAATCATTGTCTGAGTTTGATCAAAAGTAATTAGTTAGTGAACAGTTTCAATTTTTATAGCTCCACCACTTAATTTTGACACAATTGAGATTATTTAGAACTCCTTTTTAGCAAAAGTTTCATTGATTAGTGTTAGAAATTTGAAAAGAAAAACCCATTTAAAAATATCATTAGCAGTAAAGGTTTGAGTTCTATCGTTCACTATCGAAAAATTATTACAAATTGAAAGATTAAAAGTTGTCTGGATGTGATGGTATTGAAATCTTTATTTGAGTTTGATCAAAAGAAAAGGAATGGAAAAAAAAAAAGCCAGTAGGTGATACTAAGTAGTAACCAGTTCATTTTGCATTAATTTTAATACATTACTATGCACTATTATTTTATAAATAATTATTGAGATTTATTGAAACCTTATACTTAAAGAAGTTTAAAAGGTAATTTTATCATTTTTTTGGAAAACAATTGTTTATTAATTTTTTATTTTTTAAGTTGACTAAGTTAAAAAATAAATAAAAAATATTCTTTTATAAAATATTTTAGAAATTAGTTTTTTTAAAATTCCTTAAAATACAAAGTTTCAATAAATTGGCAAATCTAACAAATATTTACTTTATATATGAATAACGCACAATAATAAATAATGTAAAACAAACTCGATCTTGAAGTGCTCTTTAAAATGTACCTTTTTGCAATGACATCTATGTCATTAGCCGTCATGTAAAGTTAATACAATGACTTCAATAACTCATTGTGAAACATGCACATTTTTGCAATGACATCCCTGTCATTACTTTTCTATTTTGTATTGATATAATGTTACTACCTAATATTTAGGCAACAATTGGAAGTTGGGTAAAATGAAAAGAATTGGAAGTTTTTCACGGAAAAAGTTGGGATTCAAGAATGTTAAAATTCAACAATGCTTTTATCTGATCCACACCAGGGTTTTGTACTTACAACTGTAAGGCATACAACCCCAAACCATTGGCACCACCCCAATTATTTTTTATAATGGCAATTAAATGTCGTTGCTTAAAATACCAATAATTTGACAATGACAAATTCTTGTCTTTATGAAATGTGCATATTTTGTATTCAAAAAATAATGTCATTACATAAGCAATTAAAAGTATACATATTGGTAATGATAAAGAAAAAGCCATTGTGTAAAGTACTAATCATTTCGCAACAGCATGCCCCCATTTTAACGAATAGTATGCGCTTTGTGGCCAGAAAAGTGACGTAGTTGCATAAAAAATTAAAAGTATACATTTCGTAATAATGAATTAAAAGTCATTACAAAATAGAGACATTTTGCAACAATCTTTTTATGTCATAAAAAAACTTAGTTGCGAAAAGTATGTTTTCTTGTAGTGAAGAATGGATTGGGTGTTTGAGTTATGGAAACATTTTTTATGCATATGAATTTGTTTTCTTGCACAAACATTCTCTCTATAAAGCTCACACTCTCATCTATATTATGTCCAATAAAATTTTTAATTTTACGTTTATGATTTTATATTTTCATTTGTACGATATATTTCATGTGCATGATATATATACATGCTTGACTTTCTCGTTACATTTGCACTTGTCTTCATTTTGTTGTACATATTAAATATCTTATTTGTACATATAAATTAGCATTTTTTATGTGCATGTTAATAGTTAAGCTATCCATCCATATATTTGGTTGTTTAAGTTTTTTAAAAGATTAGTTTTTTCATAATATAGAAAAACATTGATCATAACAGCTTGTTTTAATCTCAAATTTGTATCTTAATATTGTTAAAAATTTTCCATTAAGAATGACCCACATGTCCGTTCTTATTTTTAAATATATTATACTATTATATAATTATTTATTTTATGAAAATTATGGGTGATAATTATTAAAGAAGTCTACAATCGTAAAGATTTTAGTTGGTTGTGTTAACTGGAATAAAGGAATTGCCATTAAAAGTTTCCTTAATGAATGCGAGGATTAATTATGGCAATTCCAATCAGTGTTGGGTTGTCGGTCTTTTTTTGATTGGCAATCAAACATTTTATTAAAAACAAATGATATTACTCCATCTTAGAGAAAAAGATGAAGGTACAAGCACCCTAAACCCAAGAACCTAACACTATAGAAAAGGAACACTAAATAGCTCAGGCTTGCAAAAAATAAAGCCATGCTAGTACCTAAAAGGGAATAAAACCCGCATGAAGAACCCTATCACATAATCTCTTGAAGAACACCTATCTTGGAGGAAAATAAAATATTGGTTGACTCTCATGGCTCATTTTTTTCAACAATTTTTCTAGAGATGTAGATACAACCCCTCTTTACAAGCTATATTCTTCTTACTAAAACCACCTTTCTATTGTCATAATTTATTTTGCTTTACAATCTTTTTAGTTTCCGATTAATGACATCTCCTTTCCTCTGCCCAACCTACTTTTTTTGTGATGCACCATTCAACATCTCTCTTTTCCTATCAATTATTTTCTTGGCAAATTTTATGGCTATATCTCCAATCTCCTTAAAAGTGAAACCTACTAGTTTGCATAGTACCTCTTTCAAAAATCTATCAGCCTAAGTAGATGAACTTGTTTTCAAAAGATTCTTCACCATTACCATAAGAAAATACCCTCAATTGGATAAATCACCCATAACGGTTTCACCTCATTCCCAATTGTTGAATAGTGAGCTTGCTGCTTTTCCTCAAACATTGAGCCAACATCAGAAATGGATCTTACTATCGATATAAGCTCCTTTCGATCTTGAGAACCTACTGTCAAATTATAAGAGGCCATAAGAACCTTCACGAAGGGCAGTAATCTATCGACATCAATACAATTCTTGGAGCCATTGCTCTCCAAACCCAAAAACCTCAGCTGATCTATTACAGTTAGCTTCATGAGCCAAATTCTTCTATGATTTTATTTTCTTATTTCAGTAGAATTACTTGATAAATCATGACCTGAGGTACAATATATGATCTATAGTGTTTCCACTGCATTATACTATAACTTTTTCACATTTATTGCATGCATTATGATATTTTCGGTATTAGCACGAGGTGTTCTACTCCAGTGGATAAAGCTAATTAATTCTTGTTCTTGGTTTGCTACCATTGGCCTGGAGATACTTTGTATGGTGAAAGGTCATAGAAGAATTTGGACCCTCGATGTCCATGTCTTAATTGGACTTAAACTAGCTAAGCTGTCCCTCTATGTTATATATACTTAACATTTAACTTATACATATATGTAACTTTGGTGAGAAACATGTTTGGGCGTGTATATTTACACTTTCTTTTTGTCATTTTCTTGTTTAATGTGGTGACGAGTAATTTAGAATTTCCCCTATGATAACCTTGTGAATCTTGGATACACCTTTAGCATACTCGTATATGATCCCAAAATCAATTTTGGAGGACAAGGAAATGTACTCCGCCCATGATATTGTTAAGGTATATGTTGACGTTGTAGACTGTTGTTCATTTCACTGAATAAAGGTGAGATATATACACGTACAAGAGATTGGGCTGTTGACCAAATAGTAAATCAAATATTCTAATTTTAGCTAATTACCTAATCTATGGGATTTGTTGCCAATACAGATACAACATATAAATAGAAAACTTTAATTCCTCTAATATGCCCCCTCAAGATGGAGCTCGGTCAGAGAGTCCAACCTTAATCGTTAAAAGTTGAAAGCGAGTGCGTGGAAGAGGTTTGGTCAAGACATCGGCCAGTTGATCTTCTGAGGAAACATGGGTGACACGTAGAGCTCCACTTTGTACTTGATCCCGAATAAAATGATAATCAATTGCAACATGCTTCATTCGTGAATGGAAGACAGGATTGGAACAGAGATGGGTTGCATCAATGTTGTCACAATAGTTAACTGGAGCAACAGGAAGACATATGCCAAGCTCAGTTAGAAGAGAACAAATCCAACGTAGCTCAGCAGCTGTAGAAGTAACAACACGATATTCAGCTTCAGTGGAGGAGCGGGCAACCGTACGTTGTTTCTTGGAGGACTAGGAGATGGGATTGCGACCGAGGTACACAATGTAAGCACTGGTGGAGGTGTAGTCATCCTTATTACCGGCCCAGTCAGGATCAGAGAAGGCATGAATAGATAGAGAGGTGTCATGACGCAAAGGAAGACCATGATCAGCTGTACCAGAAAGATAGCGAAGTAGGCGCTTGACAACATTCTAATGATCAGTAGAAGGTCAATGCATAAACTGAGACAACTTATTAACAGCATAGGCAATATCAAGGTGAGTGAGGCATAAGTATTGGAGGCTTCCAACTACTGTTCTGTATTCAGAAGGATCTGGCAAAGTAGTGCCGGAGAAAGCTGTAAGTGTTTGCTCAGTGGCAAGTGGATTGGTGACAGGTTTGGCTGCTGTCATATTTGTACAAGCGAGGAGGTCTGTGATGTATTTGCACTGAGAGAGAAGTAAACCAATAGAAGTAGTGACAACTTCAATACCAAGAAAGTAAGTCAAATCACCAAGATCTTTGATGGAGAATCTTTTGCTGAGAAGAGCAATAAACCGTTGAACTGTGGTGGCATTACTTCCTGTAATAATTATGTCATCAACATACACAAGGAGATAGACTAGATTACCGTTGGTGTTGAAGACAAAAAGTGATGTGTCTGCATGAGAGTTTGTAAACCCAGAGGCTATAAGAAATTGTCTTAGCTCATGGTACTAGGCCCGTGGTGCTTGTTTGAGACCATATATAGCCTTGCATAACTTGCATACATGTGTAGGATTATCACGATCAATAAAACCTGGTGGTTGTGCCATGAAAACATCTTAAGAGAGATGGCCTTGTAGAAAGGCATTCTTGACATCAAGTTGACGAAGAGGCCATCCTTGACTCACAGCAAGACTAAGGACCAAGCGGACAGTAGTAGGTTTAACAACCAGACTGAATGTGTCATAATAATCAACACTAGGGCGTTGATGGAACCCTTTAGCAATGAGGCGTGCTTTGTACCTGTCAACAGAGCCATTAGGTAAATGTTTAATTCTATAAATCCATTTACAACCGACAAGGTTTTGCATGGAATCAGGGGGCAAGTTCCCAGGTTCCATTTCGTACAAGAGCATCATACTTCTCAGCCATAGCCTGATGCCATGTGGGATCTTTAAGGGGTTGAGTTATTGTGTGCGGCTTAAGGGGATGGTTTGAGGTGAGAGTAGTGGTAAGATTAAGTTTTTGGATGGGTTTATGGATTTTGTTTTTTGCACGAGTGGTCATGGTATGGGTGTTGGTGGGTGGGTTTGGATTAGGGAAGTTTGGAGAAAGTGGTAGGGAAGTATAGGGGGGATTGGTTGTGTTGGTGGAACATTCTGGGCAATCAGATGGTGTGGCTTGGTCGATCGAAGTTTGGCTAGGAGGAAGTGGAGTTTCGGAGGAGGTATGGTGGTTGACTAGAGATTTAGTGTGAGAGGGATCCAAACTTAGGGACGAGGCTGTGGAGGTTGTGTTGAGTGGCGCAACCTTAGTGGGAAGAAGAGAAGCTGACAGAAACCAATTTGGGAGTGTTTGTGGACTTGGACGACTGAGATGACTTTGAACGGATATGAATGGAAAGACAGATTCCACAAATTTGACATGATGGGATGTGTAGAGTTTGGACGTGGAAGGATCAAGACATAGATAGGCACTTTGGGTGAGGAAGTACCCAACAAACACACAAGGGATGGATCGAGACTCTAGTTTATGACTAGAATAAGGACGAAGCCATGGATAGCACAAGCAACCAAAGATATGGAGTTTTGTGCAGTTTGGTGGAGAACCAAACAGGGATTCATAAGGAGAGAAAAGGGAGAGTGTGGGTGTGGGCTTATGGTTAATGAGATACACAGCGGTTGCAAAGGCATAGTTCCAGTAGATAAGCGGAAGGGAAGCGTGAGTGAGTAGAGAAAGGCTGGTTTCAACAATTTGTTGAAGTCGGCGTTTGGAGAGACCATTGTGCTCAGGTGTATGTGGGGGAGAGGTGAGATGAGAAATTCCATGAAGGGATAGGAAGTGATCTAATGCTTGATATTCCCCACCATTGTCGCAGTAAATAGTGACAATGAGGTGTTTGAAGTGATTTTCTACTAGGGCTTTGAAATGAATAAAGACATCACAGACAAGAGATTTCTTCTTTAAGGGGTAATACCAGACATAACGTGTAAAGTGATCAACAAAAATAACATAATACTTGAAGTCATCGATAGAATAGACGGGGGAGGTCCAAACATCTGAAAATATGATTTGTAAGGGGTGAGATGAGGTAATTGTAAAAGTGGGAAAAGGAAGCTTGTGACTTTTATGTTGGGTTTCGGGAGCCAAATAAGCACAGCGGAATTTAACTGAAACCTCCAGGATCCAAGTGAAACGGGGTAAACCGGGTGTTCAAAAATTTTCATACCTAATTTTTGGTTGAGATCTCTCACTCAACTGTAGAGCCAAATCACAAAACCTGAAAAGTTGACGTGTTCAAGCTATCTATGGTATCCACACGAGCCTCTCGGAATCACCATGCTTCCACTGCGTCTTGGCAGATGCATTTTTCTTGCGCTCGTAGTGCTAGCTTGCGTCCTCCAAGGAATTGCAAGAGAAGAGTGTGGCTATCCCTTTGGGAGGTTAGGGCAAGAAGCTTCAAATTTCTCCCTAAAAGTTGTATTTATAGTGAGACTCAACTTCCAGGCTTAATGGGTTTCAAAGCCCTAATCCAATTAGGCTTTAATTTCGGGCTTAATAATAGCTCAACTCTTGGGCCCATTATTAATACGAAATTATTGTGAAACCATAACCCAAATAATTAGCCTATGCACTATAATGATCCAAATAGCTCTATGTGTGCGACCCAATAGGCTCTTACCACGTTGGCAATGATAAAAAATCACATTTATGATTATAAGCAATGAACGGTGTCTAGCAACACATCATTGCTACCCAAGTGACAAGATTGTCGGTGATTTGACTAAACCTTTATGATCATTACCGATATATGCCATTGTTCCTTTGTCAAAGATATCAAGATTAAGCACGAGACATGGAATGTGTCACTCTCGTATAGCCCAATCTTTGGTTTCTTGATTATCGAGTAAACCAACTTAAACTGATGACATTGATATTGTATATCAACTCATCCGAGCATGGTCATGCATTTTTCTAAGTCTTACTCCATCAAAGGGCCCGAAGATATCATTCCCGTTACATAAGAGGGACAAATCCCATCTTGATCATACAAATCCCTTCGCATACTATATGACATACCTAATGACCTCCTTCAAGTTTACTTAGTTACTAGCAACAAAGGAAAGTATTAAAGTATGTGACTCACATGTAGGGAACCTTGATGACCTTAGGTCAAAGGACTACATATACCATGATCACTATGAGAATCACTTATGACACTTATATAACGATCCATGTAGTATTCTTATGGTGGGTCGGTCCAGTAACAAGTTCTCCAACTTGTACCCATATGTAGACTACATATCTCATATTAGTCTCCACATATGCTAGTCGTTATGTATCATTGAAACCCACTCCACAATAATACTAGACTAGGGACATTTAAGAATATCATTATTCTAGGGTTACGATTATGTTTATTACGTTACGCAGAAATAAAACAACAAACATAATTGCTGGATTAATGCCTTAATAAAATATCATAACTCAATGTGCAAAAAATACAATCATCGCATGATTGGCTTTTGGGCACAACACTAACAATCTTCCACTTGCACTAAAAGCCAATCATCCATGTATCTAATACCGATGGACCTAGAATGGCTATTATGCTTCTACTGCATAAGGGGCTTTGTCAATGGATCAGCAATGTTGCTGTCTGTCGAAGTCCTGCATATCCTTACATCACCCATTTCGATGATCTCCCTGATGAGATGATAGCGTCGGAGTATGTGTTTGGATCGCTGGTGAGATTAAGGTTCCTTAGCCTGTGCGATTGCTCCATTATGTCACAATAGAGCTCTATCGGGTCAGCAATGCTTGGAACCACTCCAAGTTCAGTGATGAACTTCTTGATCCAAACTGCCTCCTTCGTAGCATCAGAGGCAGCAATGTACTCCAATTCTGTTGTAGAGTCACTGTCTCTTACTTTGAACTCTTCCAGCTCACAGCACCACAACCAATACAAAACACATAACCAGATTGCGATCTAAAATCATCCTTATCGGATTGGAAGCTTTCATCGGTGTAACCCTTTACAACGAGCTCATCATCACCTTCAAAGACCAAGAATGCATCCTTAGTCCTTCGTAAGTACTTAAGGATGTTCTTAACAGCTGTCTAGTGACTCTCACCGGGGTTCAATTGGTACCTACTCATCATGCTCAAGGCATATGAGACATCGGGACGAGTACATATCATGGCATACATGATAGATATAATTGCTGAGGCATATGGAATCTTACTCATGCGCTCTCTCTCCTCAGGTGTACTCGGAAACTAAGACCTAGAAAGAGTTATACCATGTGACATGGGCAATAATCCTTTCTTGGAAACTTGCATGCTAAACCTCTTCAGCACCTTGTTAATGTATGTACTTTGACTTAGGCCAAGAAGTTTTCTAGATTTATCTCTATCGATCCTTATGCCTAACACATAGGCTGCTTCACCAAAGTCCTTCATAGAGAAACATTTCCCTAGCCAAGTCTTCACAGACTGTAGCTCAGGAATGTCATTGCCGATGAGTAGTATGTCATCTACATACAACACCAAGAAGACAATAGCGCTCCCACTAACCTTCTTGTAGACACAAGGTTCATCTTCATTTTTGATAAAACCAAACTCTTTGATTGCTTCATCAAAATGAAGATTCCAACTTTGAGAAGCTTGCTTCAGTACATAAATAGACCTTTGCAACTTGTACACTTTATTGGCATTCTCAGGAGTGACAAAACCCTCTGGTTGTGTCATGTACACATCCTCAAGTAACTTTCCATTTAGGAATGCAGTTTTGACATCCATTTGCCATATCTCATAATCATAGTGTGCAGCAATAGCGAACAAAATTTGGATGGATTTAAGCATAGCAACTGGTGAAAAAGTTTCATCATAGTCAATACCATGAATTTGCTTGAAACCTTTTGCAACCAGTCGTCCTTTAAAGGTAATTTTATTACCATCCATGCCAGTTTTCTTCTTGAAAACCCATTTGCACCCTATGGGTTTCACCTCTTCATATGGGTCAACCAAAGTCCATATTTGGTTTTCATACATGGATTCCATCTCGGATTTTATGGCCACTAGCCACTTTTCAGAGTCAGGCCCTGACATAGCTTGTTGGTAGGTTGTGGGCTCATCCTGATTCATGAGCATCACATCACCAGTGTGACTCATGAGAAATCCATATCTCTCGAGCTCACGCTGAATCCTACCAGACCTACATGGGGTATGTGCTACAGGAACAGACTCTTGAACCACAACATCTTGTGGTGTCTGTTCAGGTTCTATTTCAAGTTCGATGTCTCTTTGTTGTTCTTGAATTTTTTCAAGTTCTACTTTCCTCCCACTAGTTCCTTTAGAGATAAACTTTTTCTTTAAAAAGACACCAGTTCGAGCAACAAACACTTTTTGTTTGGAAGGATTGTAGAAATAGTAACCCCTTGCTTCTTTGGGATACCCAACAAAAAGGCATTTTTGAGATTTGGGCTGTAGTTTGTCAGAAGATTGACATTTCACATAAGCGTCACAGTCCCAAAGCTTCATAAAAGATAAATTGGGATGTCTACCACTCTATATCTCATATCATTTCTTTTGAACCGATTTAGATGGAACTTGGTTTAGTGTAAAGCGACTGTCTCTACAGCATGTCCCTAAAAGGAGTTTGGAAGGTCAGCTTGACTCATCATAGAGCGAACCATGTCTAACAAAGTTTGATTTCTCATTTCAGATACATCATTCCATTGAGGTGTACCAGGTGGAGTAAGTTGGGATACTATACCACACTCTTTCAGATAGTCAAGGAATTCTCGATCCAAGTACTCTCCACCTCGATCTGATTGAAGCACTTTGATACTCTTCCCAAGTTGATTCTCTACTTCATTTTTGAATTCTTTGAACTTTTCAAAGGATTCTTACTTGTGTCTCATGAGATACACATAGCCATATCTGCTGAAGTCATCAGTAAAGGTAATGAAGTATTGGAAACCTCCTCTAGCTTGTGTAGACATAGGGCCATATACATCACTATGTATGAGTCCTAGTAAGTCATTAGCCCTTTCACTTTTCCCTATGAATCGGGCTTTGGTTATATTGCCCAACAAACATGACTCACATGTCTCATATGATTCAAAATCAAATGAGTCCAAGAGTCCATCCCTATGGAGCTTGGATATGCGGGTCTCGTTTATATGGCCCAAGCGACAGTACCAGAGATAAGTCGGATTCGAATCATTTAATCTGACATTCTTGGTATTCACATTATAGATTGGATCTTTGAGGTCTAGAACATACAACCCATTGCTAAGTTGAGCATTGCCATAAAATATTTCATTCAAATAAATGGAACAACATTTGTCTTTTATTATAAATGAAAAACCTTTCTTGTCCAAACAAGAAACAGAAATCAAATTTTTAGTAATAGTAGGCACAAAGGAGCAGTTGTCTAATTCTAAAACTAATCCACTAGGTAAAGTGAGAACATAAGTCCCTACGGCTAAGGCAGCAACCCTTGCTCCATTTCCAACACGTAGGTCCACTTCACCTTGGGCCAATCTTCTACTTCTACTTAGATCCTGTACATTTGAACAAATGTGAGATCCACATCCAATATCCAATACCCAAGATGAGGAAGTAGAAAAGTTAGCCTCTATAACAAAAATACCTAAAGTTGAAGTCTTACTTCCCTTTTATTTAGCAAGTTATTCAAGATAGAGCTTGCAGTTGCGCTTCCAGTGTCCAGGTTGCTTACAATGGAAGCACTCCCCTTCCTTTTCCATACCACCTTTTGGTTTCAGTGTAGCTGAAGAAGAATTAGCATTGGACTTTCCATTAGCTTTATCATTTTTCTTGTTGGCTTTTCCCTTTCCTTTGCCCTTTTGAACCATCAAAATGGGCTTAGCCTTCTTAAGGTTTTGCTTAGCAGTTCTCAACATGTTGAGCAATTTAGGGAGGGACTTGTCAAGGTCGTTCATGTTATAGTTCATGACGAACTGAATGTAGCTTTCAGGCAATGATTGCAAGACTAAATCAATAGCCAACTTTCTCTAAAGAGCAAATCCCAAACTCTCAAGATTCTCAATGTACCCAATCATCTTGAGCACATGAAGACCCATGGGACTTCCCTCAGACATCTTGCACTGAAACAATGCCTTAGAGGTCTCAAACCTCTATGCCTAGCTTGCTCTTGGAAAACATTTTGAGATGTTTGATCATATCGAACGCCCCTATGTTCTCATGTTGCTTCTGAAGCTCAGATTCCATGGTAATGAGGCATGCAACATCCAAAATATCATCAAAATGCCTCTTGTGAGCATCCCTTTCAGCTCTTGGAGCAGTGGCAGCAAGCTCATTTGGAATAGGCTGCTCTAGAATATAAGCCTTTCTCTCTTACTTGAGGACTATCCACAAATTTTGGTACCATTTGAGAAAGTTGGTCCCATTCAATTTCTCCTTCTTAAGGATCGAGTGCAACGAAAGTGTGGATGTGTTTTGTGCCATGGTTATCTACAATAGTAAATATGCAGTGTAAGAGCCATGTATTTTAATTTATTTAATAAGGACTTTTATAAACGATACTCCCACTATTTTACTCAAAATAATAACCCTCGATATTATTTTGGAACACCTCAGCATTAAGGTATTCTAGTGGGCCAAGATCCATATTTGACCACAACCTGAGTCAACTTTGGCTTTTCTCTCAAGTTATAGTTATTTAGGTAGGCAACTCTTTGCCAATTGCATCTTATGCAACTCTTGGATAGTTAGGTGAACAACACTTGTCCAAGGTCATCTCATGAACTTAAGCCCAACTCTATGCCTCTAAGTCCCTAATCCTATTAGGATGACTTAGTTAAGTCAGACCCAAAGTGAGCAATTTGGATATCACTATTATCCCATCATACCTTACCAAGATGAACATAGGTGCTTTGCTTTGGCAAACCCACCGAATGTTGATTAAAGTCTTGACGAGTGCCAACATTTGGAATGCGTCACATTTAATGACTTAATATTTGTTTGAGGGATTTTTCCTTTGATCTCACCAATTTGTTATCTCCGGTTGTCTTATACATGCATCTTATGCTAACAAGAAAGTAAACATGACATGGTTATAGCCCAAACTATGCGATATTCTCAAGCCAATGAAAATATCATAAAAGCCTAAGAAAAGAAAAGGGTCTTCAAAAGCTCCTTCTCATCCTTTCTTGGTTGCCCTTTTGTTGTCACCTCTATGGACATACCACCTTGGATGATCCCATAATGTACCATTACATCAATAATAGAAACCTCTAGTTACATTCGAGGGGAGTAAGGTGAGAAGAGAATGTACAATGAGAGTAACAACGCACGACTCGTAGGCCGTATTTACAAGTACAACCAATCAAGGGCTATAACCATGCACCATGCTACAACCACCAATCATCATAACATGTCAAATCTCATTCAACAAATGCATGCCAATTAATGCGAGTTGATTAACAAGTTTTTATTTATGTGGCGCTTTGCATACGGCGGTCCCTCTGAGATCTTTTATTTTGAGCAAGTAGGCACCTGAGACTCCTCCATTTGAGCCACCAAAAATACCTTACTTTCGGTGCCTGAACAGGCCGAATCCGAACCAAGCTAGGGTTTTTGCAACTATTGCAAGAATCCTAATCCATATAGGTATCTCATACCTATCAATTTTGGGTTAATCTCATTAACCAATTTGTGTCGTTTCTTCATATATCTCATATGCTCATTCCGAGTTCCGGTTTCATGCATCATGAATCAATCCAATTAATCATGGCTGAAAGCAACCGAACACATAACATCATGCGATTCAACAATCAATCCTGATTTAGGGTTTCACCAGAAGCTCTAATACCACTGTTGGGTTTCAGCAGCCAAACAAACACAATGGAATTTAACCAAAACCTTCCAGGATCCAAGTGAAATGGGGTAAACCGGCTGTTCGAAAATTTTCATACCTAATTTCCGGTTGAGTTCTCTCGCCCAATTGTAGAGTCGAATCAAAAAACCTGAACAGTTGACGTGTTCAAGCTCTCTATGGTATCTACACGAGCCTCTCGGGATCATCATGCTTCTACTGCGTCTCGGCAGATGCATTTCTCTTGCACTTGCAGTGCTAGCTTGCATCCTCTAAGAAATTGCAAGAGAATAGTGTGGCTGTCCTTTTGGGTGGTTAGGGCAAGAAGCTTTGAATTTCTCACTAAAAGTTGTATTTATAGTGAGACTCAACATCCAGGCCTAATGTGTTTCAAAGCCCTAATCCAATTAAGCTTTAATTTCGAGCTTAATAATGGCTCAACTCTTGGGCCCATTATTAATATGAAATTATTGTGAAACCATAACCCAAATAATTAGCCCATGCACTCTAATGATCCAAATAGCTCTATGTGTGTGACCTCATAGGCTTTTACCACGTTGGCAATGATCATAAAACACATTTATGATCATAAGGAATGAGTGGTGTCTAGCAACACATCATTGCTACCCAAGTGACAAGATTGCCGATGATTCGAGTAAACCTTTATGATCATTACTGATATATGCCATTGTCCCTTTGTCCATGATATCAAGACTAAGCATGAGACATGGAATGTGTCACTCTCGTATAGCCCAATCTTTGGTTTCTTGATTACCGAGTAAACCAACTTAAACTGATGACATTGATATCGTATATCAACTCATCCGAGCATGGCCATGCATTTTTCTAAGTCTTACTCTATCAAGGGGCCCGAAGATATCACTCCTGTTACATAGGAGGGACAAATCCCATCTTTATCATACAAATCCCTCTGCATGATATGTGACATACCTAATGAGCTCCTTCAAGTTCACTTAGTTACGAGCAACAAAGGAAAGTATCAAAGTATGTGACTTACATGTAGGGGACCTTGATGACCTTAGGTCAAAGGACTACATACTATGAAAATCACTTATGACACTCATGTAACGATCCAGATAGTATTCTCATGGTGGGTCGGTCCAATAACAAGTTCTCCAACTTGTACCCGTATGTAGACTACATATCTCATATTAGTCTCCACATATGCTAGTCATTATGTATCATTGAAACCCGCTCCATAATAATACTAGACTGGTGACATTTAAGAATATCATTATTCTAGTGTTACAATTATGTTTATTACGTTACATAGAAACAAAACAACAAACATAATTGCTGGATTAATGCCTTAATAAAATATCATGACTCATTGTGCAAAAATACTATCATCTCATGATTGGCTTTTGGGCACAACGCTAACATTTTATTACTTAAGCATGCATTACAGTGGGAGTTTTATGACTTAGAATAAGGCAAAGAGAATGTTGTCATAATATGTTGAAGAATGGGTGATGATGGATGGCCTAATCTAGAATGCCATTCAGAGGAAGTGGTCTTCACACTGGAAAAGACAACAAATGGGGAAGACGATATTGGAGAGGAGGTTGGCAACTCATAGACACCATCTTTAGTGTTTCCTGTCAAAAGGATTGCCCCCGTGCTGAGATCCTTAACATGAAAGACAGTGGGTAAGAATTCAATAGAAACATGATTCGTATTGCAAAATTGATCGATAGAAATAAGGTTCTGTTCCATGTTAGGCATGCAAAGGATATTATGTAAATGAAAGGTGCGAGTAGGGGTAAGAAGAGTGGTGGAACCAGTGTGGGTGATGGGAAGACCGGAGCTGTCACCGATCGCAACGTCATCAGACCCTGCCTAAAGAGTGTGAAGTGAAAGATTATTCAAATCCATGGTGACATGGTGCGATGCCCCACTATCAAGCAGCCATGTGGGGGTGTCAGTGGTCTCAAGGGATGCAAAATGTGCACGTGGTTGCCATGGAGAGGTAGGACTTTGAGCCTGTGGGTGTGTTGCCGATGAAGTGGATGAGGATTAAGTGTTGACAAGATGATAAAGGGAGCATCGTTTGACAGTGTGTCCTTGAGCACTACATCCTTGGCAATACCCAAGATATGGACGTGGTGTAGGACAATCATTACGTGGAGCATTTGATTGTTGTCCTTGATGGTGAAAAGCGGTTGTGGAAGGATGCCAAGGTCGATTGTTGCGTTGGTTGATAGGGTTTGCGGTGGCCGGGAAAAATGAAGGTGGTGCCTGTGATTGTTGGAGAGACACCTCCTTGTTGATTACTTTTTCATTAATTTTATCAAAGGAGATTGGCATTTCACGAGCATTGACTGCATCAACAATTCTTTTGTATTCTTCACCAAGGCCATCAAGGATTTATTGATGAGATCTTCTTCATCAACTGGTTTTCCAAGAAGAGCAACTTTATCAGCCCTATTCTTGATAAATTGCATATATTCAGAGATCATCTTGGAGCCTTTGGCACAATTCTTCAATTGGTCATTGATCTGTTTGATGTGACCACGGGATGGTTTGGCATAAGCATTAGCCAAGCTGGCCCAAGCCTCTTGAGAGGTGGTGCTACGGGCAGGAAGAGGTTGGATGGGTAGAGAAACTGCACCAAGGAGTGCACTGAAGATAAGATGATCCTAGCGCTTCCATGTTATATGGGCTGGATTTGGAGCTGTCTTACCATTAACAGTGATGGTTGGTGTGGGACTGGGATGAAAACTATCGAGAAAGCCATAAAGATCATATCCTTCTAAATGACTTTTGATTTGGAGACTCCATGTGATGTAGATGCTGGTGGTTAATTTTGTGATGTTTGTAATGTTGATGGTAATGGGAGGATTAGTTGGATCTTGGGTATTTTGAATAGTGGTATGAGAAGTTGCAGAGGTTTCGTCGGAAGCCATTATGGTGAAGGAGAGAAGAGAAGGTGGAAAGAAAAAAAAGGAAGGGAAACGAAGAACAGGTCAGAAGCATGAATGCTCTGATACCATGTTGACATTGTAGACTATTGTTCATTTCACTGAATAAAGGTGAGATATATACACGTACAAGAGATTGGGCTGTTGACCAAATAGTAAATCAAATATTCTAATTTTAGCTAATTGCCTAATCTATGGGATTTGTTGCCAATACAGATACAACATATAAATAGAAAACTTTAATTCCTCTAATAGTATATTATTGATGGCACTTTCAAACAACTTGCTATAATTTCCACTCTCTAGTTTGAGAGTGGATGTCATAACTATGGAAGTTGTTCCAAGTTTAGATCCATTTTAGTTGCAATATGGATCAAGCAACTTTAGTGGCTTGTAGTTTGGATGTCCTATTATTTAAAAGTTTTTCCTTCTTTTTTATACAAAGACTCAAATCACAAAATTCTAAAGAGGTGAGTCATTGTTCTATGGGAAGCTTGATAAATGTTTCTATTAGTCATCTTAAGGTAAAGTTTTCAAGTTTTTATTTACAATGTATATACCTACAAGTTTTGTGACTAAAACATGCTTTCTATATTTTTTGACATTAATGCTACTTTTGTAGTTTATTTTTCCTTTCTAATTTTATGCACTAGGTAACTAAATTTCACAAGAGCCTAAAAAGTATGCAAATATACTCCAATGACACTTTCAGGATACCCATTTCCCCAAATTGCATGAGATTGAAGAGTTTATTCTTACTAACACTTAATTTGTTTAACTTAAGTTAATCTAATTTAAAATCACATTTTTTATTTTACTTTTTTTTTTTTGCATAGGACTAATTTTATTTAAAAGTTAATATTACACCTACATAATATCATTTTCAAATTAAGTTATTTTAGATTAAGTTGACTTAAGTTAAAATGAATTTGGTGCAAGACTTTGTCTTAGCTATGTTTCTCTTACGTTGGTTTTCATACGTACATTATCTGAACAAGGAAACATCATCAAATGTCCTAAAAGTATGTCTTATATTGTGTATTCATCCTGGAAGTACAAAATGTTATGCCACTCATCCTAGACATATGCAATTATTGTATTATTCATCCTTCTGTTAACTTTTGCCGTTAGAGAGTATGCCTTATGTTGTACTATTTGCCTTAGAAGTATGTCTTATATTGTACCATTTGTCCTAAAATTATGCTTTATGTTGCACCATTTGTCACATCAGGTTAGTTTTCTGTCATTCTCCAATGCTAAGACTTGATAGATGGATGAATGGTGCAAAATTACATACTTTCAGGATGAAGGGTGTAACATTTTGTACTTCTAGGATGAATGTACAACATAAGACATACTTCCATGACCTTTGGTGATGTTTACCCTTTAAACAAACATATATAGAAATCACTAATTATAAAAAGTTTACTTTCAACAGAATATTAAACCTATATAATATTAGCTTTCAAATGAAATTAGTTTTGGCAAAAAAAAATGTAAATAAAATAAGTCTTTTTAGATTAAGTTAACTTAAGTTAAAATGAATTGGTGTAAGACTTTGTGTTAGCTAAGCTTTCTTATGTTGGTTTTCATATGTACTTCATCTGAACAAACATATATAGAATAAATAATTAACAGCCTAGTACAAGGATACATTTATAATCACTTATATCAATAGTTATAAATAATGAGTGTAAAAATAAGGCTAGGAAGCATAACTCATAGCATAAAATCAAATTCATGTGATTAGTATTCAATTAGGCGTCAACAGCACTCTAGCATTTCTTGTTTAATATTCAAACATACTTTGTAGGAATCTGATACATGGGCACACTTTTCTGCTAAAACCATGATGCTTCTATGGTATTCATTGGGCCGGGTCGAACTAGGCCCAGTTTGGGGTCAAACTTGGTCTAGCCTAAACAAAGCCCAATTTAGCCCTGGTCAAGAGTGGGGTAGGGGAGAGGAGGGTTACTGATAGGGCTAGGGAAAGGGTTGAATAAACCAGACCCAGACTAACCCAAAGACCAGTCTTTGCGAGGGCTTAGTCGAGGACTGCTCCTGCCAACCATTGGAGGTTTCAATGGGACAACTGCTTTAAAAAAATGGAAAAATGTAACTTAATGCCCCTAAATGGCTCTCTTCTACTTTTTTTACCCCATAAATCATTTTTACCCATTTTGGCCCCCCAATCCTTAGAAATGGCCTATTTTTAGGGCATTTTGGGGAAATTGAAATTTTGGCTCTTCTATAAGTATAAAAGCTCATTTTCACTCCTTTTCACAGCAACATCTATAATCTCTACTTAATCTTTCCATCTCAATTCTAGCTCTCATTAATTTTCTTAATCTCCACATAATATCTTCTTAATCTTTTTTTAACCTCTACATATTCTCTCGTACTCATCTTAAGCAATGGCATCAAGGAAGAATACTTTTAGCAACCCTGCAGGCAGCTTTTCCTTCTGCATTAGAGTGGGATTTTTTTCTTACACTACACCTACCTGAAAGGATAGGTCTACCTATAAGAGGTTGCTGATGACACAAATATTGATATGAGGAATGTCAATTTAGGGCTTGATAAGCAACTATCTGTCCATGACAATGAAGAGGTGGTGCTCAATTTGACCGCTGATCTGGATGAAGGAGAAGCATCATAACTGACCCTAAAAGCCAAATTCTTGAGCAAATACAAGGTAGATCTAGTAACCTTTCATCTTGGCTATAGGAACATTGTAACAACTTGTGGGAAATAGATGTGAGCTTTGGAAAGTGTTAGCATTATCGTAAAAAGTTCATACATAAACTCAACTTCGGGATAGGAATATTCAAAATCCATTTGGAGAATTCCTACAAAGGTCTCTGTCCTGCTGTCACTACCAATTCTAGTGGATAAACATAGATTATTGGTCAAAGTACCATTAGGCCAGGTATGATAGACCTTTTGTACCTAAGATTGAACGAACTCCTTAAGAACTTGCTGAATAGCCAAATCTGATCTAAGAAGTACAAATTTGATAAAGAAGAAAGGAAAGAAGTTGGAATCAAAGTTTAAGGTAAGAAAATAATTGTACAAGTGAAGTTCAAAGAATAAATGTTAATTAAGAATGATAAAAAGCCTTAATGTGCCAAGAAATTCAAGAAGAACAAGAAAGAAGATAAATTGCACAAGCAACCTGTAATTTGATTAGTCAATATCCTAGATGTAAAGTAATGTTCAAGGGGCTATTTATATTGTTTTCTAGTCCTTACAAATAAAATACCTGCGTAGAAAAGTAACAAGTCCAAAAAACTAAGAAGTCAAAGTTTGACTTCAGGCCTTAAACATGCAAAACAGAACTCAAAACATGTCCTATGTGTGTTTAATACTAAAACATGTGCAAAATATTATTTTAAAATGTGAAAACAAGCAGGACTCGAAAAACATAAATATAAAATGGCTAGAAGTCTCATTCTAGCTTTAAAATGCATAATCCACACACTTTTGTCCCAAAACATGTGCAATAGCTTTCTTCTTGACAAAAATATGTGCAAATGCATCCTTTATGCTTAAAAGGACTAGCATGTTTCAAAATGAAGTAATTGCACTTCTTCCGGGCACTTAGATCTTGCTGGACACTTCTTGTGTGCCTGAGACATCAGTTGTGCATGGTGGAACAAGCACTTATGCATAAATGTTCTCTTAGCACACAAACACTTTCCTAGCTAGGAATGTATGTAATCTAGATGAAATATGTGCATTAGCTGGGTTTTAGCACTTTGAGCACAATCTTGCACCATTGGGGCTCATGGATGCACGTCAATGCACTTTAAAGACTACACAAGTATCATGGTCTTTTCTTGTAAAATGGGCTAGTATTTTTGCATGGAGTTGCTAAAATGTAGAATAAAGACCTTTGCATGGTTCCAATGGTTTTTGAGCTACAAATTGCCTTCTTGAAGCTTAAATTTGCCACTTTAAGGCTCCCAGATTTGAATTCCTTAAAATGCTCTATAGTGTACATAAGTACTTCCCAACTGTTTATCATTCCTTTAATCTTCAAAAAGATTCATCCTTAAATCTGTACCTACAATAAAACAAGGGATTAAATCATTAAAAGCAAAAAAAAAAAAAACACCAATTTGACACTTACCTTGCACACAGGTATCAAAGGCAATGGATGTGTCCATGAAACATCTCCTTATCATAGACAACTTGAACCAACTTAGAAATTCAAACACAAATTGTATCCCCATTGTTCAAACATAAAATTAATAGCAATGAGCATAAACAAGTCAAATTCTTGCATAAACTTGATCTTAATTCAAGCAAACACTTCCATTACCTTTGTACTCATACATGCCATGGTTGGAACAACAAGAATAATGGAATTGTCTAGCAAAAACAACAAATCATGTGAGGCATAGCTAAATTTAGGAAAGACATTCAAAGATCTCACACCCAAAGCAATAATTAGGTGTTTTTCCTTGAGAAACCAATGAAACAAGTAGGAAAACAACAAACTGAGAAAGAATTACCTTATTGGCACACGGACATTTATGCTTAGCTAAACTTAGCACAATTCTAACAAAAGCCAAGAAAATTCACACTTTAGCCACTTGGACGTGCTCAATGCATGGAAAAAGAACTTACTTGGTAATCACAGTAGTAACTCTTAGCAAACTATGCTCAATTCTTATAAATCATATGGAATAATCTTGAATTGCATGAACTAGCACAGAACCAAATTTATCAACAACGATGTGTAAGTATGCACACAAAATGTAATCCTTATGATTAGAATTGCAAACAAAAAAATTATTTATGGATGTACATAGGACACAATGCATAAAACTAAAAAACTGGCTGGATGCATATGTTAAAACACAAAAATATGTAATCCATTCAAATAGATCAGAATTGTATTCGATTTGAGTTTGGCTAGCAAAAGAATTTGACTGCATGAGTTTCAAAATAATCCTGGCCACAATCATAAAAACAAAACAAGAATAGAAACCCAGAAACTATTTCATTCTTACATGCAACCACAAGAAAATGCTTAAGACTTAGAGAATTCAATGATTTGTTGGGTAAAATAGCGGGTACAATAAAACAATCAAGATGCATGTTATTTGACAAGAATTTCGATGCATTAAACTAAGGAAAATGCATAAGTGTTTGCAAAACCAAGAAATTAGATTTAAAATCAAATTTATTAAGTTTTTTACTCCAAACAAATGGTTTAAGTTTCTATATGAAACATGAATAAATTTTTTTTAAATATTGTAGACAAATCAAAATAATGTGTCACGTGCATAGGATAAACAAACTCAAAATGCTCAAAGTAGATATCCCTTTAAAATTGCTAATGTCACTAAAAAATGTACTTGACTTAACTAATGAATGCATGGAGAAACTAAAGGAATAGATTTAGATTTTAGCATAACTTTATGCTTACTACATTCTCTAAACCTAGGATGATGATATCCTTCTTGCGTAACAATGTTTGGAGTAAAGCATGATTTCATGAAATCAAAGTTATTCAAGACATTGTTAAACCTAGGCAAAAGAGAAAAACACACTATAGAATGGGGCTTTACTCTCCATGAATCCTCCTTTTTGGGTAGGTTCAATTAAGCTTAAACTTTCAATTTCACCAAATTTAGACACATGTTCTTGCTGCATTTCTTCCCTTAAAACCATGGGACTGGAAATAATTTTAGGCATAAATTTGCATATGAAACCATTGAAAATTATGTCAAATTAACTCATTTTAGTCTTTATAGATTGGTTTTTATATGCAACATGATTTTTATTTCCTAGAATTTCAACACTTTGGATAGGCAGAAACTCTTTTATTTCCTTTGGCTCTTCTCTTTGAACCTCCTCCCAAGAAGACACTAAAACACTAGAAATAGAATCTATTATGTTAGAGTTCAAAACAATTGGTTCCTAAAGCACAACACTATTGGATCCCTACAAAGAAGAGACACTAAATCTAGAAAAAGATTTTGTCAGGATTTTGTAACAATCTTTGTAGGGCATATTCATTTTACTCAGATTGGGTACATTGCACTCATTTTTTTTTCTCTTGAATTCTCGCTCAATTTCTTCTCTCAAGAACCCTTCACACTTTTCCCACTCAATTTCACTTACTTCACAACATTATGACTTTCCTTCAACTTTCCTCTCAGGCCTTTATTATTTTTGTAAATTTCTTTTCACTCAACTTCACAATAATTTGATTGAGGTTTGATGAAAAATTCAAACAAATTTTCTAAAGAAGTTTGGAAGGGCTGTAGGTCTTTAGAGATGCTTGGAAAATCTTAAGGTTGGGTGGAGTTTATTTTGCAAGGAAGGGTATCTAGAGTTTGGTTTGTGGGGTTAATATAATGGCCATTTATGCACTTCACCTAGTTTAGATGCCAAGGTAAGTAAATCCTGAGTTTGATCCTCAAATAAGTATGTTATTAAAAAAAATCAAGCAACTAGAGTAATCTCCATTAGGGTTCCTAAGCATAAATTGGCACCTAAGAGTTGTGAAGGGCAAAATAGAAATTTTGACCCAAAGTAGTGGCATGGAAATAATTTTCCTGAAATTATGGTCATGTAAGTGAGAATGACTAGATTTGTCAAGACTATAAGTGTTGTGACTCATTAGAATGAATAAGTGTCAAATAAGGGCTTAAGTGTACCAAATTGCAAAGTTGTGGGCTTCGGCATTTAAAGGCTTTTAAAATGTTGTTTAGCTTAAAGGCTAAGTAAAGAGGGCATGGCTCTCTCATTTGAGGCTGACAGGAGTTTATTAGAGCATAAGTAAGGGGCTTAGCTAAGTTAATTAAGAGGCTAAGCAACATTAAAGGTAAATTTGGTGTTAGGATATTTTGATGAATAGGAGTGGGAGGCTTTTACTATTCATCTTCTCCTTCCTTGAGCCAATTTTGTAGCCCTCTCTTCCACCACACCATCTAACCTTAATTCATTAAATTAACCTAACTTTTCCTCAAATTTGGCAAGCCCCCAAGCTAGAACAACAAGTCTCTGGCCATCTTTTCGAGGAATTTGTGATTTTAAAAGTATTATTGGAGAGCTTGATGGTTTTGATTCAAATGTAAGATACTTCCTAAGTCATTAATTGGTTCTAAAGGTATTAATAAGCTAGAAATGGTCTCAATGAGCTAAACGTGGTGCTCAATTTTAAAGGAACCAAGCTTGGAAGCCATTGGAGCTAGTTTGAGCTTCTAATGAATAGTTGCTTAAATTTGCGTAAATCTTCATTTGAGGTAAGGGATTTATGTTATGGCTTCAATAAATGGTGCTTAAGTAGTGTAACAATAGTTAGGAGTAACCTTGGTCTGAGTCTTAAGCAATTTTACAATGGTTGGATTGGATTGGGGGCAAGTTACGATAAGGAGGGAAAAGTTGTTTGTGTGTAGAGGAGGCCCTAACATCACGTCACTAGGCGTAAGTTTGTGATGCCCACAAAATCCTAAGTAATTAAGCCTCGGGCTATGAGGATTCAGGGCTTAAGAATTTTTCCTAAATTGGGAATTAAACTCATTGAGTTTGGGAGACATTAAATTAAGTAGGATCGGGGAGTATGATAAGTGTTGGACACTCTCAGAATTTAGACTTGGCCTAGGCCAAGTAAAATGATGAAAATTTAATGTGAGGGACTCAATTGGAAAAAAGGGACTTTTGGTGGTTGGGCTCAATTGCCCAATTACAAGGAATTAAGGGGCTAAGGGGGGATTAGCCAATTTTAAAGGCATTGGATGCCATGGTTGCCACCTTTCTCCATTTCCCATTATTTTAATCCACCTTTTATCTAACTCATCACTTGGGATTCCTTCCTCCACCTACTTATCTCCCACTTGTGACAAAATTTCCCAACTTTTACCAAAGTCTTCCAATTTATCCCCTACTTTTGACTATCTCACCCACCACCCACACAAGTCTTCCAATTTGTCCCCCACTTGTCTCCCACTCATCCAAGCACATGATACACTCATTCTCCCCTCCCAAATTCGTCCATTACATGCCCATTAAGCTCCCAAATTCATTCATTTATCTTTTACCCATCTTTTTCTTCAATCTCTCTCTAAGTTTGCTCTCAAACTCTTCCAACTCTTCTCTCCCAAATACCATTCGGCCATAGCTGGTTCTTGAGCATCCTTGAGATTTTACCAAGTGTTCTTGGTGTCTATAAGCTCTTAAGAACACCCCAAGAAAGAATTAAGAAGAAGATTGAAAGAAGGAGACGTTTTTAGAAGCCATCAACTAAAGGGAGTTTCGGCCAAGTCTTGTTCTTGGCATTCTCATGTTTGAAGCTTGTGTTCTTGATGCACATAAGCTTCTAAAGCCTTCCAAGGCTAGGAATTAAAGTGGTGGATTCAAGAAAAGATGAGCGGGAGCTCTAAGGAAATCAAGCCAAAGGATTTGGCCATACCTCCTTTGGTTGAGGTATTGTGTGTTCCACCAAGTTTTCTTGGTATATGTAAGCTTTCAAGCTATGGTAATGCAAGAATATACTTGCTAATAATTCAACCATTGTAGGTTCTCAAGCTAGAAATTAAGTTCTAGCTACGACAAGCAAGGAAAAGGCAAATAGACAAGCTTCTAAAGCTTTCAGGCAACAAAGTTGCTAAGGGTTTTGTGTTTAGGATTCTTATACTCTTTGAGTATTTAGTGCCCTTAGGTGATAGATAAAGAATGCCATGTGATGCTAAGGTGCTGCAAAGGGCTATTTTGTTACTTAGGCAACTCTGTGCTAGCTAGCTCTGTGCAAGCATTACGGCTATGAATTGGGCTGGCCAACTCAATTCCCAAGCATAAAGAGATCTCAGATTAATAAGGACTACTAAATGGTTAACCAAAATTAAAGAAAATATGCTCATGCTTGCCCTGCCCTTTATGGGAATATGGTGTTAAGTGGTGTGTGTGTTTGTGTGCTTTTATGTTTGGTTGTGTTTGCTCGATTATTATTATATGCATATATCCAGTATTTTCTTTGTCTTAGTGTTTTCTTTGTAGGAGCTTGGATTATATTTTGCCAAGATATACTTGTGCTATGTAGGCTCTATGAGCTGTATGGAATCCTTACTAAGTTTTACTCACACCCTTCTCTACTTAATGTAGGGAAAGGAGCACTAGAACGGAACTAAGATCAATAGTATTTTATACTCTTTCTGTTGGTAAAAAGGTTTATGTGTGTACATATGTATTTGCTCAATATTCTAAGTATTCTAAGTGTTATGGGTTACTTGTGTATCAAGCTAATAAGTGTGGACTTTATGTGCAGGACTTGGGGTCTAGATTGTGGGAACAAAGTCTCTAAGGTGGAAATGTGTTCTATGTGTGATTTGCCATGTATAAACATGTGCTATGTATTTTGGTTTGTCTTAAAAACCAAATTTGTGATTCTAAGTATTTATGAACCCTTTCGGGTACTTATGTAAAATGGCATGCTAAAATCAAATCTAAGTATATTCAGCCATGTTGTATGTCTATGGCATACATGTGAACTCTTGGATGTTTTACTTGACAATCATCTTTGGGCCTAAGTAAAAAGTTGATAGATATGCATGATCATGTGTTCTAAGCACTTGTTCGAAATATGGAATCATGTACGTCTAGGCCTTATATGAATGTTTAAAGATGAATATTAAGTAAACATGAACTAGAAAGGAAATGCATGCCTATAATGAGCTCGAAATGAACACACAAGTTCCACATAAGTACTAGCTTGTTTCCAAGAGCACAATATCAACCTTTAAGTAAATCATAAATGAGCTAGTACTAGTAATATTCTGGGGTTCATGCCCGTATATTTTGATAAGGATTAAATGCCCCTTTTATGGAATTCCGCTGCATGATTAAGTAATTGGGCTTGAATGGGCCAGGGGCTAGGCTAGGCACAACAAAGTTGATACCATGTAGCTAGCCATGGGCACTGCATTACTAAGGGTAACCCTGTCGCATATTTTCAACAAATTTTGGGTGCCTTAACACTTCAGTTTCCTTTCTATGCCTAATCTAAAGTATTTAGCACTTTAATCTAAGACTTAAACCTACTCCTAAAGTTAATATAATGCATCATTAGTGAGGAATAAGTAGGCGGCTAAGTGGGCTAAGTGCTAGTGGATAATCTTGTTTCCTTAAGGTGCAATAATAGCACTAAGATGGTGCTAAGATGTTCGTGTGCTCCAACGGCCAAGAATTGAGGTCATGAATCTTTGGCATTGGAGCATACATATTGGTTTAGGTTTCCAAATGGACCAATAGTTGAGTCTAGAAACCTCTGGCCATTATTTGTAGTCAAGAGGTCCTAAACAAGTTGACGGAATTGGTAAGTAATCCATTAAAGTGCCTGGGTTAAGTTTGTGGAACTTGATGAAGTTTGGCCACCAAGTCCGTTACCCAAAACAACAATTATGGCCAAAATGAGGGTACAGGGTAAGTAAGGGCCAGTATCCAAGTACCCCAATAGTATGAGCTCACGGCAGTTAAAAGTACCTTCAAGTGTAAGGAAGTCCTAAATGCATTAAAATGTGCATTTGTTCATTTATCTATACATTCTTTTGCATTATTGTTGTTTGTGTTGTAAGTTGTGTTGTATGCTTTGTTGGTTTATATATATATATGTTGTTTTTGCATGTTTGCATAATTTTTACTTGCAAGCGCCAAATCCCTTGCAGAGTACTTTTGACCATTCACCCCTTAGGTGTTGTGCAGGTACTTAGACTATTAGTTGGGCATAGCTTTTTGCAAATGGTGGTTGTTGATGCTAGGTTCTATTTGTTTTGAGGGTACTCTCTAAGTATAAGACTTGTGATTAATGATTGCTTGCGATGTAAATTAGTACCAACAAAAATGATGCCTTTTTACCTTTGAGGGCTAAGTAAGCACAAGGAAAGTGAGACTTGCCACTATTGCTAGCTTAAGCTTAAGTAGGAGTCAAGGAGGGATCTTAGAAGTGATTGCCTATATGATGGTACATTGTGTATGGTGTTTGCCTCTACTAGTGTTCATTAATGTGTATAATACTAGGGTTATATTTTGGGAGCATATAAGGTTGAGATATATGCAAATGGTTATTTCTTGAAGTTAAAGCAACAAAATTTTTACATCTTGGCTTATTTTAATTAGTTTTATTTTTAAAAAAAGGCCATGGCACTTTTTTATTATTTTTTTTCTTATTTATTTATTGTTGCCTAGCCAGGATGACGCATGCATATTTTCTGTGCAAGGTAGGCTAAAAAATAAGTTGCACAAAATTTTTTTTAAGATACTTCATGGGTAACAACTAGCTAATTGTAACCTAAGTGAGATCATAGTTCTCAAAGAACCTACCAACATTAATAAAAATCAAGGAACTGGTACCTTGTCCTACCACTATTGGTATCAGAGCAGTTAAGTTCAGGTAAATGGTTTTAGTAAAGGCAGTAAGTGACTAAGATCCAAGTGTCTTTGTGCTAAGTATGGTTGGTGCTGCTTATAAGTGCTTTTGGAGTTTTTGGTTGGCTTTGGTTGTAGGTATATTAGTGGAAACCCTATAAGGTGCTATAATTAAAGTAAGAGGTCAAGTAAAAGTCCAAATGGCCAATGGTTTAACACATGGTAGGTGGTGGTTTAGTGTGTGATCCCAATGGTACTAAGGCACAGTGGCCTAAGGAAGCATGACTAACCCTTCAAGGATGGGAGACCTTGGTTAATGGCTAATGGGTAAGGGTCAAAGTGTGCCAATGCCTACTAGTACACTAAAAACAAGGGAAGAATCCCTATCTTGAGGTCCATGGCTAAGGTCAAGTACATGTTAAGAGCATGTGGTGAAAGTAGGAATTCGGCGGGTAATCAAATGGTCCAAGGGTAAGGTCTGAGGAGGACTAAGGTATTAAGGGTGCACCAAGGCCAAGTGAACTGTCATCACCAAAGGGCAAAGGGTGACATGGACACCAAAAGAGTTATAGACCTTTGGGTTAGGGCTAAGGTGTGCAGGACTTTGAATGCACCTTGACCAAGAAAGTAAATCTCCACCCCAAGCTAAGTGTAAACCCATAGCAAAGTTCAGGTAAGGAACATTTATGGTAGAGTCCATAGAACCCAAGGAAGAACTAGGGAAGATGGCACGAGCTAAAAAGGGGGCTATGTACCTGGTGCTAGGAAATAAAGTAAGCTAAAGAGATGGCTATGACCAAGTCAAGCCTTGAACAAGGCCAAGCTCAAGAACACCTCAGCCATTAGGGGAGTGCCACTAGTGCTTAAGAGCAACAAAGGAGTTTTATTCAGACTAGTTGATTTGTCAAGGAGCTGACGATAGAAGTGGTGCCTTTAAGTTTATAACATAATTGTAATTAGTTTTTGTTGTTTAAATTACCATACCTATGGTTGTGAGGAGCCTACCTAGAGAATTTGGATTTCCAAAGCAAGCATGGGTATGCGTATCAATAGAAGCCCAAAAGGGTAAGTTTTGGTTTGATCTTTTGGGTATTGCCTAGAAGCTTAAGGGGTAGCATGTTTGCTATGATATATGATTGTGGTTTTAATGAGCAATGTAGTGATGCTTAAGGAAAGGATTGATTAGGGGCACATTAGCTAACTCAACTGTACTAGTCATAAGTAACCCTTGGAGGTACTTTGAGGGTAAGGGTGACTTCCAAAGGAAGCTTAGTATGCCATGCCATTAGTTGAGCCTTAGGTTGATCAACTCGTTCCTATGATGTAAGAAAATACTTTATGCACTATAAGGTTGGCTCAAGTAAGACAACTATAAGATGAATATGATCGGTCTAATTTTGATAAATGTTGCACACTAGTTCATAACGGTTGCCAAGTGAGATGAGATTAAGTTCTGTAAACATCGTGGCTAGGGGTAAGAGGGCTTAAAAAGGAAAGAGTTAACTTTAAAAGCCCTAAATTTGTGAGTGAAGAAATGGTAAGGGGTAACCTAAGGACTTGCAATAATTGTGAGAAGTTGGTTAAAAGAAGATTTAGAGCCATAATCTCCATGTCTTAGAACTGTAAAGTAGTTTTTGGAGTTAAGGTTCCTTAAGGATGGGAGTCAGTTAGTTTAGGTAAGTTACTTAAGGTTCAAGTCCCAACTCAGACCTTAAAGATCAGAGTGCAACATCCAAACCCACAGAAACGTAGAACATGACATTGGATTTGAAGAAGGAACCATGACGGCACCAAAAGCCCTATGCCTTAAAGGGACAACCCAAGTGAATTTAAAAAAGGGTGTCGTAAGGGGATTGAAGCTGAGACCTAGTAAGTATTAAGTGCACCTGATGTGGTGAGAAAAACTCCAAGTAATGGGCTTATGCCTATCAATTTTATCAGGGTCTGTGTTGAACCAAGACTACCCGTGATAGTGGAAGTCATCTGAGTAACATTCTTGGTTGTTTGGGAGCTCAACATAATTGATAGTTGGCTAGTTATGTGTTTGAAAGAACCAAGAAAGCTTCGATCAAAAAGGCTAAGAGAGTGGATCTAAGCTAATTTCAAAGGTTCAAAAGAAAATTGATCGCTAAGGTCCGAAGTATAGTCCACTATAAAAAAGGGGCCTAGGTGAATTATGGTGAGTCGGTTGAAGTGTTGTGGTATGAACTACCAAGTAAGGTCAAATGACTAAAAAGACGCAAAAAGGGTGTTACCACCTTCACAAAATGGGAAAATTACAGCATAAGGACTTAAACTTATATGCTTTAATTTTCACCATAGTGTATGAATTGTGAAGTGTAAAGTATTCAATATACACTCCCTTAAGTGACAAAAACAATGATAGCTTGGTCCTTACAAAAGCATTGGTATAGTGCCTGATTTTCAAGTAACCTATGGACTAAATTGTAAGGTTACAAAGATTGGGTACTCAATTGCACAAATTTCTAAATATGGCTATGGAAAGGACATGAATGGAATTATGAAGAAATAACATGGAAGGAATTAAATATATTTTTGGGGACCAAAGTGCTCAAAGAGGCAAAGTTTGCCATTTATGGCATAATGACAACTAAGGTGCTTAAGTGTCCTAGATTTTTTCTAAGGTGAAAATGACTTTTGACCAAGGTTAAAAGAGGTCAAAATATGTCATTTTCCCAGCCAAAATGGCTGGAAATAATCTGTCCAAGTGTGGCTTGAAGTTTGCAAAATTTGCAAACATGCCATTAGTAAAGATAAATAAAGAAATAAAGCTAGAAAAAAAATCATTTTCACCCATTTTCTTCCCAAAATTCGACCTCCACCTGATAGCCTCATCTCTTTGAGCTCCTCCACCATCCACCATAGCCATCTTACTGGAAATAATCAAGAGAAAGCAGGAGAAAACAACCGAAGCATCAAGGAAGGCTATAATCCCTAGTTTTCGGGTTTACAAATGGTTTATTAGATTTCCAGCAAAAGGTAAGGGTTTTATCTGGGTTTCATGGTTGTTTATTGTTCAATACAGATGCCCAAACATCCATGAACCTAAGACCCTAAGCTTGGAAGAGAGCCAAGAGCTTGATGAACCAAGTTTAGGTTAAGGGGAAAATTGCACCAAGGGTTTCAACCCTACAGCTTTAGTGCTCTGTCATGGCAGTAAAATTCAGGGTTTCTAGAGCCCAAGTTAGTACTAACTAAGACCTAATGACCTCTTAAGACCGAGCAATAGCTTGAGGAGGGCTGCCATAGTGAATTCTTAAAGTTTTATTGAATGATTATTGACTAACCCTAATGTTTTATTGCTGCCAGCATTTCATATGTTTGTTGCTGTGTTTGTTTGTGCATTTGGATGTGTATATTTGTGTGTTTGTACTGTATTTTTTTGTTTTAGTGTCTTTTTATTTCAGGTATATGGCTGGAGTTTGAAGATTTTATTGATAAGCCCTTACTAAGTTTCATTCAAGAAACTTACCCCCTTTCTGTCCATTTCAGGAGCACCTGAGAGAGAACA
The DNA here is from genome assembly GCA_005392925.1 of Aquilaria sinensis. Classification (NCBI taxonomy): domain Eukaryota; kingdom Viridiplantae; phylum Streptophyta; class Magnoliopsida; order Malvales; family Thymelaeaceae; genus Aquilaria; species Aquilaria sinensis. The sequence continues at coordinate 61,704 of SMDT01000445.1, forward strand.
TTCAAATTATTATTTTTCGTTTTAATTTCTCTGTGAAATTTCAGTTACATGAACTTCCATATGTCTAGTTATGATCTGGAAATTTTGGTGATTTTAGGAGCACATTTGATATTTTTAGTGATGGTGCCTACTGTGTTGTGCAGCAGCTGTCCAGCATCCTGTTTTTGGAGTCCATTGTGTCTCAGGACCTCCTGTAACCTAGGGTGCGTATTTAGCTGAGTTAAGACCATATTTTAGTGCATGTATGCATGTACATGTAGTGTATGTAAAATAAGACAAGTATGTGAACATTTGGGTAATGTTTTGGCTATGTAAGTGATGTGGTGCAAAGCTGCCTAAGTGTGAATGATGGGCTGCTTACTTGTAAATTCTGTTTTGGCCACATAAAGTTTTTAAAAGCAAGGTAATGTAATTCCTATGTGTAATGGACATATATGGGATAGCCTTGGAGGGCTTCCCCCTTGTGAATGAAGTGTTTGCATGGTTTGGAAAAATTGTATGGGCAAAATGGTCCAAAAGTTGCCAGAATTTTAACCCTGTACCTAAAGTTTAATATCTCCCTGTGTAGAATGAATCTTGGTATGAAATTTTTACCACAGCTAGAGGACATCTAGAGGGTTAACGGGGATTTGGAATTTATGGATTTAGACCCCTGTATCCAAAGATATGACATTGCAAAGTTGGCTGAGTTACTGTTCATTTGGTCAGAATTTTGTAACCAACTTAAAAAATCCATAACTTGGTCCATAGGTGGGCTATTGATGTAAAAAAAAATTCCTTGGTTTTCTCTAAGTCTTTACTTGATAATTGAGAAAATAAAATAGGGTGGTATGTGGCTAGAATGATACAGTTTGTTAGTGGAAGTTACAGGTGCAGTATCTTATCACTAGAATTTAATAAGATTGCTTAATGTGTGGTAGCCAAGATTAAGACTTGTGCTAGTGTTTTCCTTCTTTGCTGCAATGGTGTGCTTGAAATGTGAATATGTGTGTGATGGTTGGACCAATATGCATGTGTTTACATAGTGCCCAAGAAGGCCACTTGGGTATGCACACTAAGGGTAGTGTTTTGATGACCTACAGAACATTACCAATCCTGGGAGTTTAAATGCACAATTTTGGCACCATAATTGGACTACCCCAGAGTGGGTAACAGAAGTTTTAAGTCCTTATGCTGTAATTTTCCCATTTTGTGAAGGTGGTAACAAAGGGAGCTAAATGTGAGTTGAGGTAATATCCTCACTGATGGGATTCAAGGCAACCAAAAATTGAAGTTCTTTAGAACTTAAAAATTGCGAGGCCTAAGAATGCATGTGAGACTCTTTATTTTCTTAAGGCATAAGAAATGTATATAAGTAGTCTAAGAGTCTAAGTGTGGTCAATTGGTGACTAAGAAAGACTCTTGGACAAGAAGGTGGCGAAGAAAGGAGCTTAAACCCTGAGGAAAGGTGGTTGAACCAGGGTAGTTAAAACTATCCATTGAGTCCTATAAGTTTAAGTTTTTGAAAGATGGGCTTGAATCACTAGGTGCCCATGAGAATGGATCACATTAAAGATTTTGGGAATCTAAGAGTTCAAAGAGACTTTAAATGCCTAAGTGAAGTGCAGGTCCAAAAAGTACCACATAAAGCTTCCCTGGGCATAAAGAGGTTGTAGCCTTGGTCAAGCCTAAGAGTGTGCATGCTATGGGCCATGAGCATGTAAATCACACTGAGTAGTCATGGTGGTTAGTGCACATGGATGGGCTAAATGAGGGAATAACCTAAGAGTGTGCCCAAGCATCTATAGGCAAGGTATAGGTATCAAAGTAGTTTCAAAGTGTGCATAAAGGTTGTAAGTCTCTTTCAACCACAAGTGTTTGTTGGGAGCACTCGTTGGTGACACTCGGACCATGTTAACTTGATACGTTTGTCCATGATAAACTAGGAGTAGTATGAAAACCCTATGAAGACCTTAAATGCTAGGCATTAAGCTAGAACCAAGTAAGCTAAAATTCTTAAGAAAGGCCAAGTGTATGCCACAAGTTAAAGGGCATAAGTCTACCTAAGTGTATTAGCTAAAAGGGACCATAAAGGGCTAGATGCCAAGGGTCTTAAGAGCTACCTAAGGAGAACACTAAGGAGGGCCACAAAGCCTAAAAAGTGAACACCCAAGGTGGTTGAGTAATCAAGGTGAGGCCTAAAGGGTCACAGTAGCAAAATCTTAGGCAGCACAGGGTATTTAGAGCACTTAAGTAAAGCTGAATAAAGGTGCCAAGGTTGGGTCTAAAGTAATTGAAAAAGACCTAAGAAGAGGAGCTGTAATGGCCAAAAAGACTTCATTGCCGAAGAAGACCAAGTTGTTTATGGAATAACTCCTAAGTAATAAGAGTAAAGAAGCATGCTAAGGGTACCTTAATAGTTAAGGCCCAAAAAATTGCTTAGTGGCCAATGAATAACTGTGGACCCTAAGCATGTTACATGATTACCTAAAGGAGCCAAAGATTAAAGAATTAGGTAGTGTGTGGTACACCTAAGGACACTAAAATTATAAGAAGTCTATATGGACTAAGAGGCCTATGCTAAGGTCAATGGCATTAAACTAGTGAGTGCCTTAAGTGGTTAATAAACCCTAGGGTAGTGAGTGTAAATAGCTACCTAAGAAAGCTAATGGTAAGTTACCACAAAAAGATGTCATACTTAGGGTGCTAAAGGGCATCAATGTCAAATATGCACCTAAGAATTGACTCAAGTGCCTAACTAGGGTGTAAGACTTTACAATTTGAATTGTACCAAGGGCACTATATGGTGGTCACTAAGAAACACCTAAGTAAGGCTTAAGGGCCTAAGTATGGTGTAAGGCTATGCTAAGTCCCACTATCTGATAAGTTTGGAAGTAGGAAAGTAAATACTTCTAGAAATGCTTTATTAAGGGCAATGGACAAAAAGGAGAAAGTTAGCTTTAAGTTATATAGGTGTAACTGGACATTAGGAGTATGGGGATGTGTCTTGTGAGCTAAGGTAAAGTGTCCATCCCACAAGTAATTTCTCTAAGGAATAACATAAGAGGTTTCTTGATCAATAAGTCAAACAGCTAAGAATGTGAAGTAAGCTCATGGTTAATGGGCTATGGGTAACCATAGTAATGAAAGGAACATCGGTAAGAAATTACGTGGGGTGAAGAATCAGATTTTGGAGGACCAAATTTTTGGAAGAAAGGAGAATGTAAAGGCCATCCAAGCACTTTTCCAAGTTTGGATGCCAAGGTAAGTAAACCCCAAGTTTAATCCTAAAAAATTTTTGTTATTAAACAAATCAAACAACTAAAGTAAAGCTCTATAAGGGTTTCCAAGCATAAATTGGCAACTAAGAGTTATGAAGGGAAAAATGGAAAATTTGACCTAAACTAGTGGCATGGTACTAGTTTTGGTGAAATTATGGTCATGTAAATGAGAATGACTAAATTTGACATGACTATAAGTGTTGTGACTCATTAGAACTAGTAAGTGTCAAGGAAGAGCTTGTGTGCACCAAGTTGCAAAGTTGTAGGCTTAAGTTTTTATGGGCTTTCAAATGTTGTTTAGCTTAAGGGCTAATTGGAGAAGTTAGGACTCTTTCATTTGAATGTTGTAGGCTTTTAAATGTTGTTTAGTTGAAAAGAGTTTATTAAAGCTTAAGTGAGGGGCATAGCTAAGTTAATTAAGAGGCTAAGCAAGATTAAGGGTAACTAGGGAGTTTGGATATTTTGATGAATAAGAGTGGGAGGCTTCTATTATTCATCTTCTCCCTCATTGAGCCAATTTCACAACCCTCTCTTCCACCACACCATGCCACCTTAATGCACCAAATTAGCCCAAGTTTTCTTAAAATTTGGAAGCCTCCAAGCTAGCATAACATGCCTCTAGCCATCTTTTGAAGGAATTGGTGCCTTTCAAAGTGATTTTGGTAAGTTTTATGAGTTTGATTCAAACTCTTAAGGTAAGCTACTTCCTAACTCATTAGTTGCTTATAATGGAATCAATGATCGAGAAGTGCTTTTGATAAGCTAAATTTCAAAGTAACCAAGCCTTGAAGCCATTGGAGCTAGTTGGAGCTTTTGATGAATAATTTATTGAATAAGTGTAAATCTTTATTTGAGGTAAGAGATTTATATTCTAGCTTGGTTAAATGGTGCATAAGTAGTGTAACAACACTTAGGAGTAAGCTTGGTTTGAGTCTTAAGCGATTTGGCCATGGTTGGATTGAATTGGAGAGAGTTAGAATGGATAAGGAAAAGTTATTCGTGTGTAGAGGAGACCTTAGCTCGATGTCACCCTGGTGAATGTGTTGAATGCTAGTGCTGCATTGTTGGCCATGTGTTGCAAGCAAAATATGTTTTTTTTTCCATGTTTGCACAAATTTTCCTTGCAGGTGCTGAATTCTTTACTGAGTACTTTTGAGTACCTACCTCTTAAGTGTTGCGTAGTTACTTAGGCAGCTAGTTGGGCCTAATAATTGGTAAAGGGTGGCTGTTAGTGCTAGGTTCTATTTTTCTTGCATGTACTATCTAATTATAGGACTTATGGTTAAAAATATCTTGTGATGTAAAATAGTACTGACCAAAATTATGCCTTTTTAGATTTGAAGGCTAACTAAGTCGAAGGAAAGTAAGGCTTGTTACTGAAGCTAGATTAAGCTTAAGTGGGACATAATGAAGGATCTTAAAAGTGATTGCATGTACATTTGTACTTTGTATACAATGTTTGCCTCTACTAGTGTCCATTGGTGTGTATAACACTAGGGTTACATTTAGGTTCATATAAGGTTGAGATGTATGAACATGGTTGTTATTCCAAGTTAACGCAACTAATTTTTTATGTTTTGACTTGTTTTAATCAGTTTTCTTAAATAAAGGCCATGACACTATTTTATTATTATTATTCTTATTTATTTGTTATTGCATAGCCAAGACAATGCATGCATATTTTCTATATAGAGTAGGTTAAAAAACTAGTTGCACGTAAAAGTTTTAGGATACTTTGTGGGTAATAACTAGCCAATTATAACCTAAGTAGGTTCATAGTTCCCAAAGAGCCTATCAGTATTAGTAAAAATCAAGGCACTAGCATGTTATTTCGCCATAGCTAAAAAGGATAGCATGTTTCGGTTAAGTTGGGGCAGTAGAGTTTCGAACATTTATAGGCTTAGAAGCTCACTTTAGAGTAAGAATGGAAGGGGTAAGTTGTGGCATCCTTTTGGTTGCTCCTTTATACTTAGGAAGCTTACGTTCAAAGTTCCTAAATTGGGAGGGTGCCTTCTTATATACTATTTGGCCTTCTTAAGGTTCAATGTAACTCTCATTTGGTGCCCTCATGTAGGACCTTTCTGGTAACTCCTCCAACTCTCCACAATAGTTACAGCGGGTCCTCCTTTCATTCTACCTTGGTTCAACTCTTGGCCGCTTGCCTTATTTACCATTTTGAACCTTTAGGGCATGGCTTAAATCCTCTATGGATTTATCAAATTTCTCCCACCTCTTTCTACTTCTCCCCTCATGCTCAACAAGACCTTCTTGCATCATTTGTATTAGCTTATGAAGTTCCCTTCCAATTTCTTGATCTTTCTCCATGGTAAAATCTTCAAAAAAAATCTTCTTGACACTCCCTCACATGTTTCACTCAAAGATCCAAAAATCTCTCTCATTTTTGTTAGTGAAAAGTGCTTATGTAGTCGGTTCTTCCAAGTTGTAAAAGAAGCAACTCAAGGCACACTAAAACCTTTAAATCCATTAGGACAAGAAATAAAACAGAAAGGAAAATGTTGGGAATTGGTGAAAACAAAATGTTCTTGTCAATGAAAGAATGAAAGCATAAGAAAGATTAGAAAGAAAACACAAAAGACACACAAGATGAAATTCTTGCCGAAAACAAAAGATTGTGCACAAAACAAGATTTTTTTTTTCTGCAAAAGGATATACAAGACTTCAAAATAATGTTTACTGGATATGCACTTTTCAAGACTCCAAGATTCATTTCTTGTTACAATAGAAAGAAAGAATGTCAAATCTTGTAGCACAAGTTTAAAAAGAGTGAATCTGGAATTGAAAGAACAGATGCTTGAACAAAATTGGAACAAACTCCGTTTGGTAATTTTCTAGTGTGTTTGGATATAGGAAACATAAAACAAATGCAGATGACACATTTTTGAGTAATTTGGTTGAGGATGGATTAAAGATAACATGAATTGTATGGAAAATGAACAAAGACATTGAACCTAGAAAAACATGAACAAATGGATTAAGAACCGCTGAAACAAAGCAATAATGAATGAAAATAGAATTAAAAGAACAAAAAATAGGATAAATTTGTCCTATTTTGGATGTGCACCAAATTAAATGAACTCCTGAGCAACTTGATAAATTGCACAAAATATAATCGAAGAAGTAGAAATTTGATAAAGAAGGAAAAAGTAAGAACTAGTGTTTGAGCAAGAAAAGAATAGTAAAAATGAAGTTGGAAGAATAAAGATTAATTGAGATAGATAGAAAACACTAATGTTCTAAGAGGTTTCAATTGAACAAGAAAATCTATATTCTAGACGTAAAGGAACATACAAGGGGCTATTTATACTATTTTTGAGCCCTTAGAAATGAAATACCTATGTAGAAAAGTAGTAGAAGCCCTAAAAACTAAAAAGTCCACGTTTGACTAGGTTTTGGGCCTTAAACACGGGAAACACGGCCCAAAATGGTTCCTATATATGTTTCACACTAAAACACGTGCAAAATATTGTTTTGAAACATAAAAACAATTATGACTTAGAAAAACAATCTAGAAAACAACTAGAAGTCCTTTCCTAGCTCTAAAATGCGCAATCCACACACTTTTGGCCCAAAACACGTGCAACAACTTTCTTCTTGACAAAAATATGTTCAAATGTATCTTCATGCTTAAATGGACAAGAATGCTTCAAAATGAAGTGATTGCACTTGTTTTAGAAGACTAGATCTCGCTGGGCACTCCTTGGGCGTCTCGGGTATCAATTGTGCTTTCTGGAGTAATTACTTATGCATAAATGTTTTTTTAGCAGACAAATACTCCATAGCTTGGAAATCATGTAATATTCAATATGTGCATTGGCTTTGTTTTAGCACTTGTAGCACAAGCTTGCACCATATGGGCTCATGGGTATACTCTACAGCCTCCACAAATGGGCTTTCTTTGTAACATGGGCTAGTAGTTTGGCATGGAGTTGCTTGAATATGTAGAATGAAGACAATTGCTTGGCTCCAAAGGTGTTTGAGCTCCAAATTGCATTTTCAAAGCTTAAATTTGCCATTTTGAGCCTCTTAACTTTGAATTCCTTGGAATGCTCCAAAGTGTGTGTGAAGGTGCTTCCCAAGTGTCGGAAAAGGTATTTTAGATTTAACCAAAAAGCATGTAGAGAAGGCATGATTAATTTGATGATACTAATTGACTGACTCCTTAAACAAGCTTTAGATCAACATCTAGAAAATTGGATTGTCGAATACATAAACCCTGTCTTTAAAAAGACATCTAGGAGTATTGCAAGGAGATAAAGCTTTAAATTATTCAAAAGTTGAAAATCTAACTTGCAATCATATTTGTCATGCTTAGGTCATCATGTTCGCAATGAAATGAAAATATTCACAACTTGTTTGTAATGAAATGGAAACATTCACAACTTGTGTAGAATGAAATGGAAACATTCATAACTTTTTTGGATTACTATTGTGTTGTTGGGGATTGGATTGATGATGATTGGGTCATGAAAAAATATATCATTGCATTTAAGTGCAAGGAATCCAATCGTGTTGGTTTGAATATCTATTAGTGCAATTTAGAAACTTTTTGAGAATTTTATTTTGCTAACAAAGTTTTGTGCATCTTATTTGATAACAAATCAAACAATGATTTTTTTACATGGGAATTGAGTAATTATTTGAAACCACCTCTACATGGTGCATTTTTCCATATCAAATGTTTGTGCCATACTTTAAATTTGTGTGTCCAACAAAGGCTGCAACTTTTAGGAACCAAAATTTTTGTTATTCTATCTACATTACATTATTTGAAACCAAGGGCAACAACTAGTCGTGAGTTAAAGGCATTTTGTGTTGAAAATGGGAAGATTTTTTCTTAGAAAAGGTTTAAAATGGATTGTTCCACATAGTGGAACTTAACTTATGACATGTTGATAGATGCATATCTGTATGCATCTTTGTTGGCTATTTTTATAAATTTGAAAATGGTTTTTGAATAGCTTACAAAATACATGTGGGATAACTGCTTCAAACTATGTAAGTTGTTATAGTATTTGTTTGAAGCAACTGTTTTTTCTTTGGTGTTTACTATCCCACTACACATCATATTTTGCTACTTTTTTGTAAATACTGTGTATGTATTCAATCAGTACAAAGGTAATCCACTTTTGAAAACCACCTTTAAAGCCATGAGACTTAAGTGGCTTCAGTATTTCAAAAACATCTTCACAATCCATGCACTTGCATCTATGCTTGACCTCGTATGTAAACATATCGGGCACATATCAATTACTCAAGGTGTATTATCACACATCCTTAAGCATCACCCATATTAATGTGATTGCTATTACTACTACTGTTAACAACCATTTGCAGGTGTTGTATAAATTGTATTCAATCTAACATTCAGATAAAGTAAGATCTACAACGCCTCAAACAGGCTATTGTTTCTACACTATAAAAGTATTAGAAATTTCACAAATAATCAAATATAAAATTTAAACAAAAGTTTGATCTTATCGATGGCATGAAAATAGGTAGTTTTGTAACAAAAGATTAGTAGATATTAGGGAGTGAAATAGGTAGAAAATAAAAAAAATATCACCTATATATCAAGAACAATTGGGATTAGTCATAGGTCTACCAACTTTCTCTTTGGCATTTCGTGTCATATTGGCACAAAGGCGACAGTTACGTCGGCCTCATGATAAAATAGCGCAACTATCTTGTCGTAGTTCCACATACACCTATACTTTTGTGGAGCAAAGCTCCACCCTTACCTTTCTTGACCTAATACTACAACTTTGTGATACGTAGAGAAAATAGGACATTTTGCTATACTGCTTATGTACAAAAACATGAGAGGGTATACATGCATATATATACATGCATTTCTTGAAATGGCATGACTAGTTGTTTATAAACAACTTAGCATTTAGTGTAGGAATTAGTAAAGAAAATAAAGCTTTGACGGTAAAAACATAAATTATAAACAACTTGTTAGTCGTTGAGAAAAAGAAGAAACTTATTGCTTCACAATATTGTTTTTTATTGAAATAAAAAATCCAACAATTCTCTCTCCATTTCAATAAAAAAACAAAATAATATATTTTGGGTAAAGAGTGTTTATTATGGATAATAAAGGTTGGCAATAACTTGAACCTTACTTAGTGAGTAGGTTCCCTTGTTCCACAAGCAAAAGTGGTATGTCCTTGAACTATGATTGTTTTTGGACACAAGTTTCACCTAACACATATAATAAACAAGGTATCCATTGAGCTTATAAGTTTGCACTATTAATTGTCATGTACACATCTTGATTTTTTCATTAGCGATTTTAAGAATAGCCCAAGGAGTGGCATCACTCAAACGCTCATATAGGTGAAAAATCCGTCTAAGGTGCTCCTATAACTTTAACACCCCACTCTACAAAGAGCTATAGATTTTCATTATGATCAGACACTAAACCCTTAATCGTTACAAGATAGATGCATCCACACCATAGAGATGAGAATGAGAAATAAATTTCTAAAATGATGCATCTCTCGACGGCTTCTTTATGATTCATTTTTCCCATTCAAAACCCAAGCCTTAGAATCTCTAATTTTTGGATTGAGTATCCTCATTGGAAGCTCCATGCAATTTGGGCTTAACCCATCCTCCTCGATGTAACTCTTTTAACCTTTGACTTCAATCAAAGATTTTGTAAAATATAAGTGACAAAGGTTAGGGTGTATTGACCACATGCTACAAGTTATTAGCAACGATGTCAATGATTATACTTTGTGATAAGCATTGGGCTCAAATTTCACTTCCCACAATTTTATTTTCAGCCAACGTATATCATGTGGCCAATAAATTTATTACATATTCAAATTTGTGATTCCAATCTCATGGGTATTAACATGTGCTTCAATGATAATGCACACATTTATGATTTTCCATTTTATGAGATATTTGGATATGCATCAATGAGTATGCACACATGTGAATTGGGGACCATCTTATTTTTTTTAATGCTTATTTCCATTGGTATGCATTCCTCAAGTGAGCATAAGTAGGGGGTCCATCTTTTTCCTTTTGTACTTCTTTTGTGTCATATGCATTTCTCAATTGAGCACAACGATGGTTCATCTTATTTTTTTCATTTACTCGAGACATGAATATGTCACATTTGACAACTCATTTTGGGGTTCATATGTTGCATGACATGACTGTCACTTATGTAATGCCATACATGCCACAATATCTCACAAAAGTATTTCACAATTCACCACTTTAATGCCTTGATTTAGACCAATATTGAAGTCTAAATATTTAACAGATTTTTTTCCCAAATTTTTTTTTCTGAGGCACCAAATTTTAAGTTCCCACAACTTGAATTTGAAGCAACAAATTTTGAGTTTCCACAATTTGAATACGAGACAATAAATTTTTGTCTCTCAAAGAGACGTTTTTTTGTTTCCATTTCCAAAGTACAATGCCAAAAATGATTCTCTTTCTCAAAGAGATCTTTTCGGCTACTATGGGGATCAAAATAAAAATGAGATTAAAAAAAATTGGGACAAAACTCTTCTTCCTTACATCCCCTTTTCCACCCTTAAAAGGGAAGGAAAAAAGATCTCCTCCTTAAAAAAAATTGTTGATTACCCCAAAGAGCTTCGAAAAATCCCAAGAATTTGAAATTTTTTTTTCCTCATTCCACAGAAATCAAAATATCATTCGAAGAACCCAAAAATATATATATATATATTATTTTTTTGGGTAATCAATAAATTCACATGGTACACGAATCTCAAAATGTATTTTCTCAACAACAGACACTGTTGACAACATGATATTATTTTTTAAAAATAATTGTGGCAAATAAGCAAGATACACTTTTTCCCAAACAAAGCGAATAGTAATGGTAATTTAATTTTTTTTTTGGTACAAAAGTAACCCAAGTTATAAACGCACGTAAAATCACATGAAACACTTGGCAAACAGATGCAGGTAAAATTATCAACTTTTTGTTTTCGTGCCAAATTCAAAGTAACTTAATCTTTTAAAGCCAAGATATAGCTAGCATGAAACTGAAATTTATTCCTTTTTGATAGACACCATTGCCGCTTATGGAACCTAAACTTATTTTTCACCAAAAAGTCAAGTTTTTTTTTTTTCAAAAAGGATTTTTCGTTATGTGCACGGAAAAAGCATATAATCCTTCATGGCTTCACATGCAAAGTTTAGTGTAAAAGGCCGGCCACCAAAATTATTTTTCCATATGCCAACTATAAAAAATTTTTGATAATAACTTCAGTCAACGAGATCAAACACAAACTAATTGTGGGCAAGAAGTAATCGATTTGTTTTGCCTCTCCTTTTTCCATATTTTTTTTTAGGTGAAAAACCCCTCTAGGCTACCATGAAAGACATATTTCTCAAGCTACTAAAAAATATTTTATAATTAAACGCAAACAGTAAAAATTTTGTTTTCTCAAACATATTACTCGCATGGAAACGCACAATATTTTCTGGCAACCAAAAATATGAGAGCATCACAAATGGCATTTTATGTCGCCTTTTGAGAAACGTACTAACATGAATCTATACTAAATGCCTGCATCACATTTGTTTTTGAAATTTTTTTTTTTGAAGAATAAATCTCTAGAAATTTCTCTTCGACTTGAAAAAATAAACCTCGAGAAATTTAAAATTTATAGCCATGAAATTTCTCAAAAAATATTATGGTGAAATGTCCAAAAATTGTTGTCCCTATGCAATAAAAGTATTAGAAAATTCACATATAATAAAATTTAAAATTTAAATAAAATTTTAATCTCACTGACAACACAAAAATCGATAGTTTTGTAACAAAAAAGTAGTAGATATTAGAGAGTGAAATAAGTAAAAAATAAGAAAAATATCATCTATATATCAAGAATAACTGGGATGAGTAGTGGGTCTACCCATTGTTTTTAGACGTTTTGTCTCATACTAGTCCAATAGCTTCGGCCACGCCACTCTTAAGATAAAATAGCCAACCATCTTGTTGTAACTCTACACACATGCATTATTGTGGATCAAAGCTCCGCCCACACATTTTCTTTACCCAATGCTATAACTTTGTGATACATAGAGAAAATAGGACATTTTGCTATATTGCTTACACACAAAGACATGAGAGGGAATACGTGCATATATATTCGTGCAATCTCTTAAAATGGCTTGACTAGCCGTTTATAATTAGTGTTAGAATTATGGCGAAACGGTAATAAACTACAAAGCATTTAGTGTAGGTATTAGTAAAGAAAATAACGTTTTAATGGTAAAAACATAAATTAGAATCGGCTTGTTAGTTGTTAATGAAAACAAAAAAACTTATTACTGCACAATATTGTGTTTTGTTGAAGTAAAAACTCCAACACAGGCGATGCTTCATCATTGGCCTCATCATAATGATTCAAACTCCACCCTATGAATCCTGAAATATCTCAAACCAATAGCCTTGGGTTTAGTTCAAGTTGATGATTATCTCTCCACCTTGTTTGAAATAAGTGATGTTGAGATGGTGGAAAACCAAATGGGATAGATGTCCAAGCTCATTCATCATTACTCATGAGATTGTAGTTGTATCGATTTCAACCATTGTGTCCAAGTCTACTTAATAAATAGTTGACATCAGAGAAATGGGTAAGGTTGGCACTTGAGGCATTTTTTGGTCTGTGTTTACAATCGTGGCTAAGGTCTTAAACAAAAAAGCAAGGCTAGAAGAGTTCAGATGATGAAGCATGATTTCCACTGCTAGTTTGTATTTCATTTGAATATGCTATTAAGCATAAGCCTTAGGGTAGTTTTTCTTTTCCTACTCATTTTTTTGGAAGATTTTTGTCATTTTCATAAGTGAGGCATGCTTTGGTTACTTTAAGTGCCATTAGGCTAATAAAACTTACACCAATGGTGATGTTTTTTATGTAAAAAAACACTTATGCAAATTACTATAATATCTTTCTAGTTAGTTTCTAGTTTATTTTAAAAAACTTAAAAAAAGCCTAGGCCACACTAGTTCGGCACTGGCTGAGGTTAGGATCATCCTTGGCCTAACCCACTTTTACCTAGGCCATGCCAACCAATACCTAGCCTAAGTCAGGTTGGCTCACTGTCCATGTCTACTCCTATAGGCATATTTCTTTATCTGGGTAGAATTATATTTCTTGCTTAAGATGAACTCTCAAGTTTTGTTAGATATAAGCCTCACAAGTAGGTAAAGTCTCATCCAAAATCTGCTCTCAAAAAATTTAAGTTTCAGAATTATTATTAATTATTTTGGGAAAGAATTAGTGTTGGAACATTTTTGTGTTTCCTTTCTGGTTTGCAAGTTCCATATAATTTCAAAATGTATTTTGGCTAATTGATTTTAATTAATTTTATACATTAATTAAAATTCAAAGAGTTGTGACTCTTTCAACAAGCTTGTGCTTTAGAGGATATACATTTCTTCAAGAATAATTACTTCTATTTGAAAAAGACACATATTTATGAATGGTTGTTTTTGTTAGAGGAAGAGTTGCATTTTTCCATTTTTTTTATATAAATGAGTTATTTCATAAATTGAAGAGAGATTTGTCATAAAGCTTTTTTTGTATTCTGGAGGCATGTCCTGGTACTTTATAGTAGGAAAATAATTGTCCTTTTAAAAGTGAAATCATTTCGTGCCTCAAAGAAAGCTTCATCTCCATCCTTTCTTACTTTTCTAACATTCTAAAGACAATTATATGATGGAGATGGAAGTGAGTGTTGATGTCAAATAATAGGCTTTCTCAATTTGGAGTAGAAACTTAGGTGTATAAAACTTGTAAGGCTATGTGGTTATAGAGTGTTCTTAAATAAGGTGCCAATATAATTGTTCTATGATTTTAATACTTGTCTGTTAGTCCAATTAGTACAAGTATGACTTCTACAAGTGACTAACCATTGTTTTATTGTTTACTGAACATGAAATTGAAAGAGATTCATTTTGGATGATTTTGGCTATGATGAACTCTAACTACACATATCAACATGTGAATCCTTGATTGTGATTACTCTATAACCACTATTGATTTTGTGGGCTTTATACAATTTGACCAGAAGAAAATTACACCATGGTTGGGTGAACCAACTTTCCTGCAATTTAATTGGGTCAAGCAACAAGATATTTAGGGCTTATGAAATTGTCAAATAATATTGACAAAGCAGTTACTCAAACTATCATGGAAATGTTATTGATAATTTGATGTATAATGTCATAAATTGTACAAGACTAGATATAGTATGTGTTTTTTGCTATATACAAGCAAACATCGCACATAACATTAGAATGGTATGCCAAGAGTTTTGAGATATTTTAAAAGAACAAAATATTTGATGTTGTTCTATTCAAATTATCACCCTGTGCTAGAATGGTTTATGGTGGAAATTGAGTGAGAAATACAAGTGAAGACAAAATCGCTTGTTGATGGATATTTGTTTTAAGTGGAAATGCTATAAATTTGGCATCCATAAAAAATCGTCTTCATGATGAAAGTTTGAAATCATATGAACATTAAGAAAATTAAGGACATGCCTTAAGTTTTAGAATGAGTAATGAATAAACAAAAGTTGATCTTCTTGACACCTTGAAGTAAACTGATGCCAGGTAGGACTGAAAAGCCCCTATATTGTTCACACCTGAACACACAATGCTTGCTTCCTTATTTTGTGATGATGAGAACAGAGGAGAATCAAAGTATATGTCAAAAGAATAGAGTCACAAAGAGAAAAGGGAGTAGTTATGTATATATATGCTTCTTAACTCAATAATTAGCTCCTTTCATCTTTTATTACATAAACAATATGTCTCTTCCAAGAGACATATCACTTTTCCAAATTATCCTGTATGGTAAGGTCTTTGTGCTCCTTTGCCACATGGCACACATCCATTGGCCAATACCACAAATTATATATATTAACGCATACCTAAGTGCATTTTAAAGAATGCATTTAGCTAGTCAAGCTAAATAATTCTAACAAGCTCCCACTCGCACTGATATACTTAATATTTACCTTAACACATGTTACTTTAATGCTATCATCAACAAACGTAGCATTAGTGTGTCAAGTGTGTGACCCTCGGCATGCTACCAAGATCTTCTCACATTGTGGTTATTAGACTCACAATGGAGAACTATATAACTCTCTTTTCTTGAAGTACTGAAGTCATACCTTATGAAACCCCAAGATAAGATGATACACTTGTGTAACCACATTCAGTCTCTTTTCTGAGTTTCATGTATTAGAAACTCTTGAATTCTGCTAAACCTCAGTGCACTTTCTAATATTTGAATATCATTATCATTACTCAAATCATTTTCTATGGGCCCGTGATTGAGCAATGCTATAGTGTATCTCTTATGTAATATGCAGCTTATGCAATTACTTACGTAGTGTGCAACTCATGCACGTACATCCTTATCTTTCATTTAGTCCAATATATTAAGTCTTTAAAAAAAAAATCACATGCTTACCCAAAAAGAGGACACAACAGGCTTGTTCAACTCAAGCCCTAGGTGACTAATCAAAGTAACCATAATGACCCAAAGCCCTTAATATTTGACTGTAGTGATTAACGGTTTTAATTGAAGAATCTCACACATGAGTAAGACAATAGACAATTTTCTCATACTCTTGTTTGATCAAACTTCATGGTAAGACAATCATAATGCATCATATATTGTCTTTCCAGTTACACATCCTTTGTGAAAAATGTGTTACTTCTCCCTCTTAAACTAGGCAGATGTGTTTCTCCCACTATTCTTTATAATAGGAGCACATATAAAAAAATGAACCATGAAGTATCATACTTTCTTACATATAAGAAAGCTAGTCTCAACTAAAGGATAAGATACATGAGTGGACATGCAAACTCAATGACTAATATTGTTATGGCCCTTATAGTGAAAAACTCAGTTGAGGGTGGTAAATTCCTTAAATTTATAGATTGTAACATTATTTCAAGTTCACATAGCAAGAATAAGGAAGTTTACCAAAGTTCTCTAAGTTTCGAGGAGGTTTAGGTACTAAATGAGGTTCGAGGGCAAAATGGTAATTTTGCATCCCGAATAGTCGGGCCAGGTCCCGGGTGTTAAAAATGAGGTTTTATAACCTAATGTTTAAATTTAACCTAAACTTAGTAGAAATAAAGAAGAATTGACCAAGAATGACTACGGTTACCGAAAGAATGGGGTTTAAGTGTTCCATGTCTAATACTTTGGTGGCTTAGGTTTTAAACTTGGGATATAAGATGGTAAAGTGGGGGATGGCTACCATAACCTGAGTTCATCCTTCACACCATGATTTATTCATCCATTTGAGCCAAAATCAAGAGTTTTTAGTGAAAAGAAAAGCCACCATAAGTATAGAGGCCATTGGAAGCTTATTTCAAGCATAAAATCATGGTTTTGGAGCTTGTAAGCATGTTTCCTCCCACCCCTATTTTTGATATGACGTAATCAATGTGTTATTGATTGATTTCATGTTTATTAGTTGGTTGGGAGCTTGGGTTTTAGTTAGAAGTTAGTAACTTGATGTTTTGTGCCCATATTTGCTTGGAACTTAGGTTGGACTCTATAGAACTTAGTTAGTGCAAAAAAGTTGCATAATTCTTGCTTGTTACTTAAAGTTAAGGTAAGGGATTAAGTGTTTCAAGTTTGATTGATGCTATTTAAGTGTTGATGCTTGATGGAATGAAGTAGTTTCATGAATAGCATTGATTATGGGCAAGAGTGCTTATGGTGGACTAGGCTTGGAATTGTAGATTGTGTGATGTTTTGATGCATCATAGGAAGTTTGTGATGGTGTATTTGTGGCCTGTGTAAGTTGTTTTACTGGTTTATGGTGAGTTTAGGCATATATTGTATGCCTTAAACTCATAGGAAACCTCTAAAGAGTCTTAGAAATGTGTTTTTGAGGTTTAGGACATGAGGGTTCTGGCGCCTAGGCACTACCTAGTGCTTTAGTGCCTAAGGCGCATTTTTTGTTTTGAAGAAGAGAATGCTCCTAGTGCCTAGGCCCTAGCTAGCACCTAAGCCCCAAAGACACCCTTCCTGGCGCCTAGGCCCTAAGGGCCATTTTTAGTAAATTTTAGCTCTTTCAAATGAGATCCGAGGGAGGGCAGGGATGGTCCTAGGGGTACCTAAGGGTTGTAATGGTACAATGACACTCCAGAACATCCAAAAACTCTCTCATGATCTAGGGGTTTTCTCATATTTTTGAAAATGGTAAATGCACTTCATGAGAAAACTAGTTATTTGGCCACAATAATACACCATTAGATGAGGTGGAAGGTTTAGCACCATTGAGACCTTAGTTGTGCCTTCAGGTTCAAGGTCTTGATGAGGCAACCTTAGTACACCTAGTGGGTTCTTCGGGACCTAAGAACTTTCAGTCCAACCATAGTGCCCTTGCACAACATAAGAGAGATTAAACTAGAAGAGAACTTCAGTAGTTAGACTAGTAAGCAATGCTTGCTAGTAGATAAGGCTTTGCCTTGTAGTTCAAGGACTAGGTAAAGAACAAGTCCCAAGGGACTGAAACTTATGCGCATTAAGTTTAGCCTTATGCTGTACGGTCTCACAGTAGATTACATTTGGTTATATATGTGTTAACCTTAGTATCTTTTCTTGTAAGTGAAGACCCTTACTAAGAACTACAATTCTCACTCCCTAGTTTATGTTGTGCAGATTCTGACGGTGTTAGACCTGATAACCACTAAGGGTTGTCATGGTAGTTTGCTTTTGTAGGTACTTAGCTTTGAGAATATTTATGATTCTAGTTTTATTAGCTACTTGTTGGTAAAGCAGTAGTACTAACTATAGTCTTTCTTGGCTGTAGTGGCTAGTTAAGGACATGGAGGACTTTTTTAGGCTCACCACTAAGATTGCATCTAAAGTGGGAGTTAGATGAAAAGATCTCAGTAGGACAGCCTTGTGTATATTGTATACACTAGTTGCCTCTTATGTTTATGGACAGAGTCCTAGACTTTAGGGTTGCTCTTGGGTAAGGGCATTAGTTTACTTTATTTATGAATGCTCCCACATAGTTGTTATGTGTAGTAAGTTGATATCAATGTTGATTTTGTATACTTTGGCTTTTTGAGCTTGTTTTCTATGAAAATACTTAGCCAAGTGAATGTTCTTATGATTTCCTTTAGCTTAAGTCTAAGCACAAAGATCATGCATCTTGCATATTTCAGGTTAATCCACTAGTATCACGGAGTTTTAATCCACATACATATATAACTAGCCAATTGCAACCACTGTGAGACTTGTTCTCACAGACTTCCTAGGTAGGGCCGAGGGTGGCCATGTCAAATATCATCTTACCTTGATTATTCATGTAAATCAAGATGATCATTACGCTAAAGTTGTCATATGTTGATGGATATAACTCCCACTTAAATGTATAACCTTTGTAGGTCACATATCTCTACATTTTAGGGATAACATACATTTAAGACTGTAACGGTCTCATCCTTGCTCTTACACAAAGATGCAAGGGCAGATGACCCGTGTGAGAAGCTTAGCCTTAGCATATGATTGGACATGTCTTTCATGAATTTATTTTCATTGTGATATCTGGATGAAGTGCACTTGACTTAATACAATCATATGTATGTTTTACTAATAAATAAATCTCATACAATCCAAGTCCATACTTAGTGGACACAAGAATGAGAACAATCACACCAACATCTATCATAATCTATGGAGTCCCATTACCTTTACATGTCTAGCAAAAGAAGTTGGTGGTAAAGGCTTTGTGAGAGGATCAGCCACCATCAAATCCATAGATAGATATTCCATCTTGACTTCTCGTTCTTCTATTGCATCTCTAACAAAGTTATACTTCATGTTTATATGTTTGGTATTTCCATGGTACTTAGGGTCCTTGGTATAAGCCAAAGTAGCCATACTATCACAATATATGGTGAGTGGCTTCTAAATGAAGACTATTGACCCTAAATGTTTTAGGAAAAAACTTATCCATAGACCTCTTGCACAACAGCTGCACTTGCAACAAACTCATCCTCCATCATTAACAATGCTGTGCAAGTTTTTTGCTTCCTACTCCATGAGATGGCTCCATTTCTAAGCATAAAGACATAAACTAAAGTAGACTTGCTACTATCTTTGTCTCCACCCCAATCGGCGTCAGAGTATCCGAGTAGGCTAAGTTCTCTTACTTGGTAACATAGCCAATAATCCTTTTATACCCTTAAGGTATCTAAGGATTCTTTTGACATACTTCTAATGCCTAGGGCTAGGGTTTCAGGAATATCTTGTCATTAGATCTATTGCTTGACATATGTCAGGCCTTATGCAAAGCCTTCTTTGCATAAGGCATACATTAGACTACCTATGGCATTAAGGTATGGAACCTTCTCCATTTCCTTTTTCTCTTGAGGAGTAGTTGGGCACATAGCCTCACTGACCTTATAACCTACATCCAAAGGGGAGTTCATGGGCTTTGAGTTTGTCATGTTAAAGCGTGCAAGGACCTTATCTATATAAGGCTCTTGTGACAACGCTAGCAACTTTGTCCTTCTATCTTTTAGGATTTTAACTCCAAGGATATAAGTAGTTTCTCCCATGTCCTTCATATCAAACATGAAAAATAACCATTCTTTAATGGTCTTTAACAAACTTAAGTCACAACTAGTTGTCAAGATGTCATCAACATATAACGTCAATATTGCAAATTTAGACCTTTTATTAAGCACATAAACACAATGGTCTTCATGCAACATCAAAAAATCGAAGTTTGCAACGGCATGATGGAACTTCAAGTACAACTGTCTTGAAGCTTGCTTAAGACCATAAATAAACTTCTTTAGTCTACAAACTTTGTGCTCTTAACCCTTTACAATGAAACCTTATGGTTGTTTCATGTAAATCTCCTCTCCCAACTCTCTATTGAGAAAGGCTGTTTTGACATCCATTTGATGTAACTTTAGGTCCAAATGTGCAACAATAGCTAGTAACAATTTTATTGAATTGAATTTCACAACAGAAGAGAAAGTGTCTTTATAATCAATACATTCTTTATGTGTGAACCCCTTGGCTACCAAACATGCCTTGTACCTCTCAATTAAACCATCAGAATTGATCTTAATTTTGAGAACCCACTTGTTCCTAATTGGTTGATGGTCAGAAGGAAGGTCAGTAAAGTCCTATACCTTATTTTTATGCATGGAGTCCATATCCTCTTGCATGACAGCCATCCATTTATCCTTATCTATACCCTCAAGAGCCTCTTACACATTGCTTGGTTCATCTATCATAAATGAAACCAAGTTATCCTTACTCTCATCTAGAATCGGCCATCGATCCCAATGCCTAGGTGGTCTAAATTGCCTACTTAAACGTCTTAAGTTAGGCTGATGAGGAGGCACAACATCATCATGCACCCCCATTTCATTTTGTGGTGTGTTATTATGTGGCTCTTATGGAGCCTCTTCTTATAGCTCAGGGTGGGGTACCTCTTGTTCCATTTCTCCCTCTTGATGTTGATCTTCCTCATAATCAACATATGCTTGATCTTCATGGTGATCAAACATATGAGGTGGCTGTAATGGAATTGCCATGGGAGGAACACTACCCCTAGGATGTGTGGCATCTAGTGTTTCTAGGGCACTAGATTGACTTATATCATAGGCCTCTTCCAAAGAGTTCATATTATTACCTTCATCAACTTTTGGGAACTTATTTTCCACAAAATTGGCATACCTTGACTCAAAGAAATTTCCACCTTTATAAGTTATATTTAAAAATATATAACCCTTCGAGTGTTCTGAGTAGCCAAGGAAAACACATTTCCTTCCTCTAGGTCCTAATTTTCCTAGTGGATGATTTGCAATATGAACATATTTGTCACATCCCTAAGAGCGTAAATGGCCTAGATTAGGTAATCTCTTGGTCCATAACTCATAAGGTATGGTACCAACAGACTTAGAAGGCACTTTATTAAGGATATATTCTACACAAAGCAAGGCATCACCCTAAAAGGTGATGTCCATATTGGCCCTACCCATCATGGAAAGTACCATGTCCATGAGAGTCCTATTTCTCCTTTCAGCTACTCTATTTTGTTGGGTTGCCCTTGGAAGGGTAAATTTTCTCACAATGCCTTTCTTATCACAAAAGGCCTTGAATTCATTTGACAAGTACTCACCTCAATGATCAGTCCTTAAAGACTTGATCGCCTTACCCAATTGATTCTCCATTAAGTTCACATAAGTTTTGAAACACCTACGTGTTTCATACTTATGCCTTAGTAAGAATACATGGGCATAATGAGTATAGTCATCAATGAAAGTAATAAAATATTTAAACCCAAGTCTAGATGATACTCTCATTAGGCCACAAAGGTTAGAGTGGATCAATTACAAAGGATCACTACACCTAGTTGCCTTGGGAAATGGCTTTCTTGCAGCTTTTCCCATAAGGCATGGTTGGCAACTTGGTAAGGAAACATTGGAAAAAGACTTAATTAAGCCACTCATGGCTAACTTATTCATTATTTCTTGTCTAATGTATCCTAACCTATCATGCCAAGTCATTGGACTTATGGCATTAGCAATGTATTAACTATCATTAGGAATATTCATATTTAACTGAAATAAGCCATTATGGACTGAACAAGAATAAATCTTACTTCTACCATAAGTAATATTTACAAGCCCATGTGAGAATTTCAGAGAATATCCATAGTTCCTAAGGGAACTAATAGAAATCAAGTTTCTAGCCATGCAAGGTACATATAATACATTGATAAGTATTAAATCTTCTATTTCCAATGGGACCCTATACGTGCCAATCCCCTCTAAGACCAAACTTGCATTGTTACCCACAGAAATAGTCCTTGCCTTTTTATGCAACTTCCTATTGGCAACATACCATGTCCTTTCTTTTGCTATGTGGTCCATTGCTCTTGAATCGATAATCCACGAAGAGTTAGATTCAATAAGGTTAGCACATGACACAACATGTACTAAAGAGGGAATCTCATCAGAAACATGTGCTTTAGGCGGGTCCTTGTACTCTTTAGCAAAGTGTCCCTTGTTCTAACAATTAAAGCACTTGAGCCTACTCTTGTGCCTCTCCTTGAACTTCATCTTGTGGGGTCCATTCCCTTTACCCTATTCCTTCTTCCCCTTGAACCTTTTATCTTGTTCTTTTGTGAAAAAGAAGTCTCGGCAACATATGCCCTGGAGTGGTCTTTTATTGCCATGATTTCTGCCTCCAAAAGTAGATGTCTAGCAATATTATCAAAATTTTTAATTTCACTATTGTGGAGCAAGTTGACCTTCATCAACTGCCACTCCTCATCAGGTAGGGAATGAATTATGTCCTGCACTTGCTGCTCATCTGTGAGAACATGACCAACCTCTTTATGTTGAGAGATCATGTGTGACATCTCATGCAAATGAGTGGCCATTGTATGGTCTAGCCTCTTCATATAATTCTCAAACCTAAGAATCATGGAGCTTTGTTAACCTAGACTTGGCCTTGGTAGTATCCTAGATTGCCTTGGCTGACTCAAGGATTAAAACATCCACCATGAACTCATCTACAATCGTACTTAACAATATGATGCGAGCCATGGTATCCTTCTTCTTATATGCCTCATAGGCACTAGGTGTCACACCCCACATAGGCCCTAGCCCATGCACAATCAGTACCACTCACCAACCACTAGCCAGAAAGTCAAGGACACTTAGGTTTCTAAGTGTTGTTATCAGAGTTTAATTAGCCAACTTTCTTTAGGTAGAGTTTGGGCATTCTTTTTATGGGCCTGGGAGGTGGCCCAGGAGGCTCTGATTAAATTTTTGTTTAGTTAGTTGCAGCTTAGGCAAAGCCCAACCCATTAACTTGCAAAACAAGCAATACTTGCACTTTTTTTTCCTATAAGTGCTTATCTTGTGTGCACATCAAGTGTACTAGTCATATGCATGGCAACAAATAAGCCCATATCGATTTTCAAGCTTGAAAACACATACATAAATGTTCATGAGCATTTGGCCAAGTATAGTACACAAGGATTCCAATTTCATAACAACATGCTCATAGTCATAAAGCCAAGGAAACTTGGCACACAAGCAACCAACATAAGTCCAACATACAAAAGGCCTTCCAAGACCCATAGTGCACAAGTCCATCAACCTAGCATTAACCACATGGCAACATGCCAAGGATGCAAAATAGTCCAAACTTATAAGTCCAAAACTCACAACCCATAAATACACAAACTACCCATAATGCTCAAAGGTACTGCAAAAGGGTGCACTATAGGTACAAGTCCAAATGACCAAACTAATGGTCTCCAAAGTACACACAACCTCAAAAGCAATAAGTCCTCACAACCATCACCTCCTAGCACAAGTCCCATAGCTAAACTCCTGCAAAACTTAAGCCATTAAATTCGGCCTACATAAGACTTGGATATATATGCACATTTTCAAGCCAAGATTAAGTTGGCACACATACCTTGGACAACAAGCAAACTTGGTACTCAAAACCAAGAAGTCCAAACACAAGCACAACTACTCAAGCTCTTTACCCTTTCCTGAAAAATCAACCAATAAAGGTAGTGAGTTTTACAACTCAGTAAGGATTCACTACAACTCCAAAGGAGTCTATTTAGTTAAGCTTAAGCTTAACCTCCATAATCAAGCATGTACCTACATCCAAAGACACAAAGACATAGAAAATAAAATTTGGCCGAAGCCTATATTCAACATATATCAATAATAAGTTGGTTAGCATGCACAATCAATCAAAAAAAGCACACAAACTCACACAAACACCACATTCCATTTTCAGCCAAAGTCCACTAGCAAGTGTCCATGTGCATTTGCACACAATTTCTTCTCCAATGCATTCTCTATTCCCCTTGAGCTCCAAGTACATGCTAAATTGGCCAAACCCACCATGGACTCTAACACTTGCCATTATTGATTAGCTAATCAACCATAGAACCATTAGTTCCACCATAGCCCTTCAAGCATACTAAGATCATACAGTATATCTTGACCATCACTTAGTGGCTCTAATTACTTGCTCATGGAAAAAGTACCAAGAAACCAAGTAATACATGAATCCTTTCCACACTTTTGAGCTTGAGTAAATTCGGCCTTGCTTGGATTTCTTCAAAACCAAGCTTTAAACTTCAAGTTCAATGGTGCCTAGGCCAATTTCACCAACACAAGCTTGAATGCTTCCTTCCAAGCTTCAATCTCCAAGTTCAAACAACCTTTCATTTTCGGCCATGGACATAAATATCATGAGTTACACACATAACACTCAAGTAATCTCATTAATTCACCAATTCTAGGCCAAGAACACCATGAACTCACCAAGAACACACATGAACATTCATGAACATCATTCGGCCATGTTGTGTTCTTTGATGGCTAAGCTTCAAACTTTCAATCCAAGGTTGCCTAACACAATACAACCTTCATTTAATCATCATAAACACTTGTTCATGGAAAATATACCATGGATTCAAGTAACCTTGAGTTGTTACCTCAAGAACAAAGCTCTAAAATTCTGTTTTGCACTTCCACCTTCTTGAACACCATGCAACTTCAAGGAAACTTCATGAACATGGCAAGAACATATTTGGCCAAGCTTTGATTCCTCAAGAACAAGCTTCAATCTTCATGAATAACAAGACATCTTCATGATTTTGGCTTGGAATTTACATGAACTCTCAAGAACACTCAAGTTTCGACCAAGAACTCTCATGAACAAGTGAAGAACAATGATGAACAAGGAAGAAGATGGTGTTTCGTCCAAGAGCTCTTCAAGCATGCAAATGAAGGAAAATGCCAAGTCCAAGGAATGTTAAGCTGCTTAAGATGGCTAGCCAACATTCCCACAAAATCCCATTAAACAAATCAAATCCTCTACCAACATAATAAACTATTCATTCCCCACAAACTATTATTTTTCTTCCTCCACTAACTCAATATTATAATGTCTCCACTAGCCAACTCCCATTGTTTATTATTTCTTCATGGCCGGCCTTGGACTTAAAGTCCATAAAAATGGCCTAATTCCACACTAGCCCTCATACAAAATTGCATGGCTGGTTTTGTCCATTCCTTGTTTGTAGTTTCACTTGCATCACTAGTTTAAGTCTGCAATGCAGTCCTCAAACTTTATTTCTTGCCAAACTCAACATAGTCTTCCATTTAAGTGCACTTAAGGCACACAGTTTTGTAGTCTTGCATTCACATCACTATTACCATGTTCAATTGAGTCCCTCTTGTATTTAATTGTATGTTTCTCATTTTTCTTGGCCTTAGCCAAGTACTGAATGGTGGTCCTGACACTAAGGTCTTGTCCATTGGTTGGTGGTTCTTCCACCTTTGTGAGCACATCAATTGCATCTTGCTCAATTAAAATGAACTGGACCTTTAGTTGCCAAATGGGGTAGTTATCTCCATCAAGCTTAAGGTCTTTATTTAATTCGGAAATGATATTCTTGCAAGTCATCTATGCAATATTCAATATGTAAGTACACTTCAACCACAACAAGACTAATTAAAGCACTAAGCAAACATAAATCAACTAATTCATGCTAGAACATAACAAAAGGATGCATTCTAATAACACACAATTAGATATGTCATAACATGTTTCATTAATTCCCATAAGCAAGGTCTTAATTCAATCACAAGTATGCACAAATGGACAGACTTGAACATTCAATACCGTCTAAGGCATTTCCCTATTCAATTCAACTGTAATTAGTGTCAAATTTAATATTTAGATCTTAGACACATTTATGAACATTGTGATATTTTTATTATTATTTTTGATAGCCTCAAAACCCAAGAATATTAAGTATGTTCTTAATTGTCCATTTTCTAGTTAAACTACCATCTCCGTAAACAAATTATTAAAATCCAATGAAACGGTATTTAAAACAAATGAAATTTTCCAGATTCATAGATAACATGTCTGGAAAGCACATATTAAGACCTCACAAATTTTTTACATCATTTTCTGTTTTAACCAACACAACTTTTTAGAGTTAATAAAACTGCCTTTCTTTGACAGTCATCACATTGGTTTGAACACAAAATTCTTAAACTCAAACAAAATTAATCCCCAAAACCATGAAACTATGCAGATTACTTCTTTAAATGTTAGGAATTGTTTTTTAAAATTTCACAATTTTTAGATAACATTTACGATGTTAATTTTTTTTAATATTTAATAACTATAACTGTCAACATACCAAAATTTTCTGTCTATTTGAAAAACATTAATCTTAAACCTCATCCAAATAAACTCCAAAAATTATGAAAATTTCTAGATCAACTTCTGACATCCCAAGGAACATCATATTAAATTTTCACAATTTTTAGAAATTATTTGCTACATTTTGTTATTTTTTTTTATAGAAAAACATTTGCCATAACCTTGGCTCTATACCATTTGAAAGTTTCAAATCATATGAACATTAATAAAATTAAGGACATACTTAAGTTTTAGAATGAGTAATGAAGAAACGAAAGTTGATCTTCTTGAAACCTTGAAGCAAATTGATGCCAAATAGGATTGAAAGGCCCCTATATTGTTCACACTTGAACACACAATACTTGCTTTCTTATTTTGTGATGATGATAACATAGGAGAATCAAAGTATAGGTCAAAAGGAGATAGTCATGAAGAGAAAAGGGAGTAGTTATGTATATATACTCTTTTTAACTCAATAACTACCTCTTCTCATCTCTTATTGCCAAAACAATATGTCTCTTCCAAGAGACATATCACTTTTTCAAATTATCCTGTGTGGTAAGGTCCTTGTGCTCCTTTGCCACATGGCATACATCCATTAGCCAATATCACAAATTACATATATTAACATATATCTAAGTGCATTTTAAAGAATGTATTTAGTCACTCAAGCTAAATAATTCTAACATATGATTAGTATGAAAAGTTTCATCACTTTTGTTGTTGGAGAAAAGGAATTAGAAAGGCTTAAACATTGTTTTTGAATGAGAGTTGCGGCCACAACTGATTTTGCTACTTCCATACATTGTATTATGGAGACTACTATCTCAAAAGCATATAGTCAAATTTGTAATGGAAAATCTAGAAATTTTAGTGTGTGACATGATTATGTTGATGATTAATATTGACAGAGTGATCACTATTATTTATGTAAAATGTGGACAAAATCTGGTAAAGATTTGGTTTGTCTCTATAATGAGAGAAATAAGACTTAAATCCTTAACAAAAGCTCATGTAATGGGTACCAAACTTTAAATTTGTCGAAACACTAATTATAAATTCAATGTGAAAGACAAGTTACAATTACATCGTTATGCGCATTAGATAAGTCTCATGATTTTGAAGCTAGTGTAAATAGTTGCTGCAATTAGTAGCATGAGTTTGTGATCTTAATGGACTTACTACAATTTGTGCTTGTAAACAACTGGGACATATTAAATAGGCTTGAGACTATGCAACTAGGTGTATAAGCACACACTTGACACGGTCAGGGGTTTATTAGTTTTCAGTTTAAATAGTAACTTTTTTTTGTTAGGATAAGTCATATTTAATTGAGATAATTATGGAATAAATTCACTTTACTCACATTTGTAACTATAGGAAGTTTTTGAATTTGAATTCATTTGAAAAGAAAGTCTGAGTGAAACAAATAAATATAATATGATAAGTATGGTAATTATTTAAACATGAGCTTATTCTTTTAATTTTTTTTCACATAATTAAATGTGTTCAGAGTATTGCATACATCCAAATATCAGTTTCATATAATTGATTGCCAGCTTAATATATGAAGAATTTAGTTTCATATTTGGAGAGTTTTCATTAGACTTTATGAAGAATATTCATTTTTGTATAATAGAAAGTCATTTTGTATAATAAGAACTCAATTTCATAAAAGTAGAAACTAAATTTAATACAATAAGTCCCAATTTCATACAATTACAACTCAGTTTCATAAAATAAAATATCTGTTTTATACAAAATGAACTCAGTTTCATACATCGACATTCAATTTGGTATAATAAGAATTTCAAACATTTACAATATGATCTTACTTTCATACAATACAATCTCAGTTGCATTTGTCAAATGCCTTTAGGCTTTTTGTTCCTACCAATTGAAGTGTTAGGTGCATCATTACATTTCATTGTTGTATCTGCACACTATGTTCCAAAATATGCACTTAATTTCACATAAATAATTCATAGTTTTATACAAATAAATCTTAATTTCATACAAAAATATCTCAATTTGATACAATCCATTTCCAGTATCATACACTAACAAAACTTAAAACTCATATAGTAGAAACACAGTTTCATACCTATATGAGTTTTACACAATAAAAACTCAGTTTCATAATAATTATTTTCTATTTCATACAATAAGAACACAGATCTACACACACACACACACACACACACACACTCTACCCCCACAATTCCATACTTATAAGAACCAATCTCTGATATATAAACTCCAAAAGCATACATTTTTATGTGATGTACACAAAAAAATCCAGAAATATACATATAAAATCTAGAAGCATACATATATATTTATGTTCGTTACAAGAAAAATCCACAAGGATACAAATAAAACCTAGAAGGATACATATAAAATCCAAAAGCATACATATTTATTTTTATTTTTTTACAAGCATGGAATCATACATATATATTCGTGATTTAAAAAAAAATTGAGAAGCATATATATATATTTGTGTTTTTTGCAAACCCAGAATACACATATAATACACAAAACATACAGATTGAACAACACACAAATCAAACATCAAGGAAGTGAGCATCAGGGCTAATTTCTCAAGACTACATGGAGAAGAATTTAATATATGATTCATAGAAATCTTTACAATTGCTAGATTACTACTCAACATTCAACTTGTAACTTAAGTAAGAAGAAGAGCCAAAAAGAGAATCAATAAAACAAGAGATGAAGAGTAGGCACCTGTATTGATCTCAAGGTTTCCTTGCTCTTTGTCAACCTTGTTTTTCAAAACTCCCATCTTCCACTTCCATTGTTCTGCTGTAATCAAACCAAACCAAAGAATAGGATAAAATCCCAACTTCAATTAAAAAAAAAACACAGCATGAAGGCAAGAAACAAATAGACCAAACACACTTTTGACTAACTAAGAAGGTGAAGATGATCGAAAATTTCAAATCGAAAATAGTACTACATTTGGGCAAGAGAGGCTATAGGTTTTATTTTTTCGCAGCTATAGAAGTAAGGCAAATGGGAATGATTTGATCATGGCTTTAAGGTTGATTTTATTTCTCTAGTGTTTGTATGTAAATTGACTCTCTCCTTGTGATATGCTCATATTCATACATGTTTTTTACTTTTTTTTTCTTGATAATTGCTTGTCTTTTGTTGTGTTTTTCATAGGAATTGGTGCTTAATTGGTTTTTATTTCACTTTCAAGTTATACCTTTAGCTCTAATTGGCTTATGAAGGATTTTACGTGAGTTTTGGAGAAGAATTGTAAGTTTTGGAAAAATTTGGAGTAAGCACAACTTGGTACAAATGCACGTCAACATCAAACACGACTGTGTTCATGCTGAACATGCTTGGGTTCAGTGTCATGCCCATGATCGTAAATGTGTCATTAAATGTTCATGATTTTTACATTCTAGAGGAGAAACACGGCCTTGAACATGAATGTGTCACAAATTGTGTTTGCTTGATTTTAGGTTTATCGAGTTATTTCAGCAAAAAAGAAAAGTAGAGGAAGAGGTGAAAATACACAGAAAAAGAGCTTAGTTTTCATAGTAGAAGGCTACCGGAGGCAATCTAGAAGATCAATACTGATTAAGTCACATTAGATCAAGGATTCTTAGAAAAGAGAAGAAATTCAGAGATGGAGTTTTTGATTCTTATTTTTTCTTTGTTTCTATTGTGTTTATTTTTTTAGCATGATGAACTAATTTATCTACTTATATTTAGAGTAGATGAACCCTAGGATGATGTTGTGATTATTATTACTTTTGGTTTAATATAATTATGGTTTTCTTGGGATCTATCCAATATGCTTTGTTGCGTTGATTAATAGTATCTAGCTAATTAATTCAATGTTGGATGTTTAACATATACAAGTAGTATTCGATATATTTGTTGTGGATTACCGTTGGGTACAAGGGACATTGTCATAATTGGAAGTAATAGACTCGACATAATACCTCCAGATTAGTGTGAAACCGAGTAGTTGGGTTATAGAACTAGTAATGCATTCTTATGAAGCGATATATGACTAGTCACAATATCAGCAACTTAAGAATAGAGGTTAATGAATGAGAATCATTAGGGTCTAATCTGCTTTAGGTAGTACTCTACTGTCCAAGTTAACTATATGCTTATTAAACCAAAGTAAGAGTAATGCAATGAATTTCCAGGGGGATTCGTATCTAAGTATGACATATCTTGATTGTTGATCATCTAATTGGTTTTCACTGGCAATAGTTAGTTGTTTATATATTTTTACTTCATTAGTTAGTTTAGCTTAATTCTTAGTTAATTGGAAAATCAACACACTTAATTATCAGTTAGATGATAGGGAGATATATTGAGTATGATAGACAACTCCGCTCTATGAGAAAAATGATCTTGATACTTACCACTACTATACTTTGACGATATGTGCGCTTGCTTGTGAGTTTACACATTTATAAGTATAGATAGATTTGACACATCCACAGTAAGAATTATTGTAGTGGGAAGAGTTATGAACTCAACAACACGTCACCTTGATTTTGGTTACCAATTAAATTTGTATATTAGAGATAATTATCATAAATCAAATTGTTTTCCTTTTAAAATCCAATTTGAATTGTCCTAATTAAAGAATAAATACCTTCATTATTAAAAACAAATGGAATAATAATGGCATTCAATAGGTGTTTGTACACCTAGGTATATTTCAGAACTCTCGCAAATTTAATGGTGAAACTCCACCTATGTAGTTATCAAAGTAGTTTCGCTTTAATTAAGAAGATTGAGAAACTTCTTATAAATATTACAAAACCTAGGATTAGCACAAGACCGTATATAATAGTGTTATAGCAGAAGAAAAATATCAATTATATTTTAATGAGTATTATATGTTTTATGTTTTCGATTCTAACACGAGGAGTTGAGGTTCCATTATTTGTTATACATATAACTTCATTAGAACTTTAAGATATATGCACCAATTAAAGGTTTAAATCAAAAGATATCTTCTTGTATGCATAACATATTGTCTAGTGAACATTAACATGTACCGTTTAAACAACTGGGGGATTGTTGGAACATTTTTTTGTTCCATGTGTAGTTTGTAAGTTTTCTTTAGCATCAAACAAAAGTAGGGGTCGCTGACATAAAACATAACTTTCCAACATTCAGGGGAACAAAAGACAAGCAAAAACCAAGTTCTACTCGTGTCTAGCAATGACTTGAAAATAGATGTATTAGTTTAAACAAACTCTTAAGCTACAATCCCAAAATAGCAAGCTATTAACCGCACATAAATCAATGATGCAGTGTGGGTCTGACAATGAGGAGCAGATGCGCTAATGGCCTTCTTCCTCTTCTACCACCCTTTCCACGAGTGCTATCCGTTGGGATTGGAGTCCCGTCCTCAATTCGACCAAATCTCATCCCAGAAATAGCAAGGGCTGTGATGCCCAATTCCTTGCATCTTTGAGCAACATCTTGTGCAGCAAGCATGGTAGCATAAGGTGAAGATTTATCTCCGTGAGCTATCACCTTCATCCCACCAGTTATGCGGACCAAGGTTTCTCTCCCGGACAGATCAGTCACATGAATGAAAGTGTCGAGGCAAAGATATGTGCCACTCCAAAAACATGCTCTCCATCTCTTACAGCAGGTCCAAGTGTCACATTCTCCTCCTTAGCCTCCGTGGTCTTTCTCCTAGATATGGCTGTGAGATGAGGCGAAGAGATGAAACAAGAGCTATGAGGTGCTTCTGCGGCGCTACCTCCAATCTCCGAACTGCGGAAGCAGGTTAGTTTGTAAGTTCCGCATAACTGAAAAATATATTTTGGTTATTTGATTTAAATTAATATCATATGTTAATTAAAATTCAAAAAGTTATGACTCTTCTAACAATAATTGTATTCTTTTCAAGGAATATATTTCTTCATGAATAATTGTTTATATTCTAAAAGACACATATTACTAAATAGTTGTGTCCGTCAGAGGATGACTTGTGTTTTTCAATTTTCTATATGATCAAAAATTTTAAAAAAGATTTTTCATAAAACTTTATTATATCATTGAGGTATAGTATTAGTATTTTATAGTGAGAAAATAATTGTCTTTAGGAAAATAAAATTATTTCACACCAGGCCCTTCTTTGCCTCATTCGTTTCTTATTTTGCTAACAAGTAGTGGGGGCAAGATTTTTCATATACTGACGCTTAGTTGTAAGAAAATTTCCCAAGTCAATCCTTTTGTCGTTTCGGGAGGGCTTAGTTGGGCCAGGGACAATTCTTTTGTGTTCAGGGTGCAATTTCTGGCAGCTTACTATTGGAAATTCACCAATAGCCTCAAGGCACATTCCAATATCCTATGTCAGATTTATCTGACTGCAAGTCTTCAGAAATCATATTCCGAGGACCAGAAAATGTTCTTTGTGATGGGTCTTACCCGTAGGAAATCCTGGTTTTTCCAGTATTTATATCCTTTACCTACCGGATGACGATAATTTTTGTTGCACCTGAAAAATATAGGGTAAATTTCATTTATGGTCCCTAACCTTTTGGACATGTCCTAAATGGGTCCCTAACATTCATTTTATACTATTAAAGTTCCTAACCTTTCTATTTTGTCCTCATCGTGGTTCTTCCATTAATTTCACAGTTAAATATGATGGAATTTCAGGGAAAAATAACATCATTCATCATACATTTTCTTCTTCCCACTCAAATTACCATGAACTTAATAAATCTAACTCTTTAATTACTGTCTCCATCTCTCTCACACCCACCAGCCACCATCTGCCTCCACCGTCGCGTGTCGCCCCAATTTCTTTCAACCCCAAGTCAGTAAATTCCACTCCATCTTGTTCCTATGAGAAGAACTAATTCTTTCAACCCCTCCCGATAAATTCCTTCGTCAATGGCTGACTTTTGGCGATGGACTTGAGATCGTCCATGGTGACGGATGAAACTTCCTCAATCTCAAGACTAGAATCACTGGCAACAGGTTCCAGCAAGTCCTCAACATCAAGATCCGTTGACGAGCTGGACCGGGTAGAGGGTCCAGTTGAGCCCAATTTGGTAGACATGGACACCGATTCAGGGTCTAGTTGAGCTTGATTCGTGGACAAAGCCTCTTGGTTCCATTTTTCAATGATCAGCTTCGTTGATGTCGGGGATGTTGCAGAGGAGACGAACAAGGAGGAATCATGGTAGAAGGAAAGGAAGATGCTTCCCATACATTTTCTCGGCATTGGTAACGATCAAAGTGGGCTAGCAAGAGTAGTAGATGCTGCAGATGTGGTTGGAGAGGGTAGAGAAGGGGTTGGCTGCAGATGGTGGAGGCCGGACATGGCAGGGGAGGGATAGAGAGGGAGATAGTGGTTGAAAAGTTAGATTTACTAGGTTCTTAGTAATTTGAGTGGTAAAAAGAAACTGTAGGATGGATGTTGTTTTTTTTCCCTGAAATTTCATCACATTTAACAGTGAAATTAACAGATAGACTACGATTAGAACAAAATAGGGAGGTTAGGGACTTTAATAGTATAAAATGAAGATTAGGGACCCATTTAGGACATGTCCAAAAGGTTACGGACCATAAATGAAATTTACGCAAAAAATATAGTATTTTCTTCCATTCATCGTCGTATCCGTCAACCATTTCAATTCTCCAGTCACAGCAGGCTTTAAATGTGTTGACGGGTTTCCTTTTACTTCACTTTATCTTAGCTGAATTGTTTTGATGTTGGTTTTCATATATACATAAATTGAACAAACATAGAATCAGTAATCAATAGGGAGCCATCCACCATTAATCTAGCCTAATGCAACGTCAAGGTCTACAACAACTTTTATCATGAGTTAGCTACCAACTTACAAGCGAGGCTTGGAAAGAAAACCAGTGTAAGTGGCATTATACGGGAAAAGTGGGTGAGACGAGACTTGAACCTTCGCTTCACCTTCTCCTTGTGTCCTCTTTGCCATTCTACCAAGCAGTTTGGGGACTTCTAATTGTTATATAACTGAGCTCCGGAATTTCTTGTGTTATGTTCAGATATACTCGGATTTGCACCTTTCTTTGTTTGGGTAGAATCATATTGCTTGCTAAAACTCCGAACTGGGTAATTAATTGATGCTAGTCTGATTCCTGTGGCCAACGCAAAGAAACTGTAGTATGATGCTGAGTGGCTAATGCTTGCTTGCGAAAGCTACCAGTTTTGGCAAGTATTCATGACCAAATCCACATACACAAGTTCTTCTATAATAACATCATCTATACTCCAGAAAATTCAACAAGGGCCATTTCCTGCAGCCATTATTCCGTTTGCTCCACTATTTGTTGTTTATATTAATGATTAGTTGTTTGATTTAGTATTTTAATTAGAATCTTAAAACTTGGTTAATGGATATTATTGCCTCACTGTCAGTTTTCCCATATAGCTCAATATACAACAGAATTTTAATCCGACTTCTAATCCATAATCACCTAAGGATGATTTAGAACAAATTGAATTAAAAGCACTCAGTTTCTTTTTTGTTTTACCAAATATGACAAATTTTTTTATTAATAGCTAAAAAATTATACTTCCAAAATCCCACATTTTTTGCACTATTTTAGTTTTTTTCTACTTAAGCTTGACTTAAATTTATTTATATTAATATTTGCTAAAATTTTTCAAAAAATTTATATTTAGAAACTACAAGACTTATAGTTTTTTAATATAATTTTTTTAAAAAAATTAGTAAATATTAGTATAAATAAACTTAACTCAAAATTAAGTAAAAAAATAACTAAAATTGTACAAAGAATTTGAGACAGAGAAAGTATTATTGAAGCATATAAAAACGCAACAAATTCAAACTAGCAAGAGGCTAGCACCTCTTAAGCTTTGCCCCAGAGTAGCACTTATAACCAACTTTTAACAGCAAAAAAGGGATTATACAGCAATTCCACCCAAGAACAATTTAGTTTTGAGCATCTGTTTAAAATCCACAAGAAGTATAGCAATTGTATCTTTGAAAACACCTGGCAAGAATTCTTCCCGCACTCATTAAAAACAAAATCATTTCTCCTTTTCCACAAAACCCAAACTGTCATGAAAACTAGTCGCATAAATTAGCCGCATTTCAACATATCTCTTGTAGTGCGCCTCCCATGCCTTGCATTGCCATTTACTTGGTCACCCATTTATCCCCGACTCCCAAACTCTCAGCTTTTTTTTATTAGCAATGAAAGATTTTATTGAAAGTAAAGGAGAAAAAAAATAAGAGATACAAGGATCATCTTAAAGAGAAAAATGATGACATTACGCACCCTACAAACCAAAGAACCCAACATCTTGGAAAAGCTCAAAAAAGATAGAATCCAATCCTGAAACTCAAACCCAGAAAAAGCTCATAACCCAAACAGCCCAAAAAAAATTGGATTTTAAGTTAGAACCCAATCGTATAAGCTATGAAGGAAAATGACAAAACAAAAAGAGTAAAAAATAATGGCAACTACTGTGTGTTTTATTGAATTGAAACGGGGCTTATGTAGGCATTACATTTGGAACGTTAGAAACAAACTTTACTGAAACTTAGGAAGCAAGAAAACCAAACATCTAAAGACTCGGCCCTTTTATTCTTATCTAAACTAATCTTCCTAGTTTTCAGCAGCAGCGTTTACTTTGGCCTCCATGTCAGTGTCCTCTTGCCACATTGGATCACTTACTCGAACACTCCCCCTTGAACCAATGTTCAGTCTATCTCGAAAATCTTCAAATTTTGCCAATGGCAGAGCTTTTGTAAACAAGTTAGCCATTTGATCCTCTCTTCTACAAAACTTTACTTTTACTTCTCCCTTGTTAACTAACTCCCTTATGTAGTTGTGTTTGATCTCAATATGCTTTGTCCTTCCATGGAAAATAGGATTTCTCGTCATGGCCACAGCTGAAGCATTGTCACAAAAAAAGTGTAGTTGCTCCCTGTTGTTATCAATTTAAATCATGTAACAATCTCCTGAGCCAAACAATTTGACAAGCAGCAATATTGGTAGGAACATATATCGTCTTTGTTGAGGATAGAGCAACCATGCTTTGCTTCTTGGATAACCAGGATATAGGTCCAGACCCCAGGATAAAATAGTTCCCACTAGTGCTTCTTCTATCTTCTTGACGTCCAGTCCAGTCACTATCAGTATATCCTTGTAAAACCAAATCTGCATCTTTCAAATACCATATCCCATAATCTCTTGTTCCTAAAATGTATCTGAATATCCTTATAGCTGCACCATAATGATGCTTTGTGGGATTCTGCATGTATCTTGACACCAGGCTTACTGCAAATATTATGTCTGGGCAAGTATGAGACAGAAAAAGCAACTTACCAACTAAGTTCCTAAACCTCCTTGAATCTGCCATTTCGGTTCCATCTTGAGCTTTAAGGTTTTCATTTACATTCATTGGGGTAGTTGCAGCTTTGCACTTGTCCATGTTAAACTGTTTCAGGACATCAGTAGCATATTTTTGCTGAGATATGAAGATATCTTATTTGGTTTGCTGGACTTCTAACCCAAGGAAATAACTGAGAGTTCCCATATCAGTCATCTCGAACATTTCCATCATTGATCTTCTGAATTCCATTATGAGCTGAAGTGATGATCCTATATAGATCATGTCATCTACATATAGACTTACCATGATGACATGATTTCCACCTTTTTTCATATATAAGGTAGGTTCATTGGGGCTCCTGTGAAAGCCATGAGTTTGAAAAAACTCATCTATTTTACTGTACCATGCTCTAGGTGCCTGTTTCAGACCTTATAGAGCTTTCTTAACTTTGTAGACCTTCCCTTCTTCTCTTGTCTTTTCGAACCCTTGAGGTTGTTGTACATAAACTTCTTCTTTCAATTCTCAATTGAGGAAGGCAAACTTCACGTCAAATTGAAGTACTTTCCACTGGTGCTTTGTTGCAACTGCAAGAATCATTCTTACTGCTTCAAATCTAGCAACTGGTGAGAATGTTTCTTCGAAATCAACTCCCTGCTCCTGTGTGTATCCACATGCCACTAGCCTTGCCTTGTGTTTTTCAATCGTTCTATCAGAAAGATATTTTATTTTAAAAATCCACTTTAAGCTTACCATCTTCTTTCCTGGAGGCAAGTTAGCAATCACCTAGGTGCCATTCCTCTTGATAGCTTCAATTTCTGTCATCATGGCTTCTTTCCAGATCTCATTCTCCATGGTTATATGCACATCAGTTGGATCTCCTACGAACATTGCATATGTTGAGAAGTATATTTCCTTTAGAGATTTTTTTTTAGCTCTGTCTGATGGAGGTGGTGATCATTCAAAAGCTGTTGGAGGTGTTTTCACAGGTGTTTCCTCACCAAGTGTTACTGGTTTAGCTTTTGTCTTTACTGGAGCAGACTTTTCCTCAATATCTACCCCTGTGCCATTTATTTTTCCTTTCCTTCCAGCTCAAGTTTTCATCAAACTTAACATCCCTACTAATCACAATGCTTTTTGTTTCAAGATCAAATAATCTATATGCTTTTGAGTTTAAGCTATATCCAACAAAGATGTATTTCTCAGACTTTTGATCCAGTTTATGTCCGCCTACAGGAATTAAGGCATAACATATACATCCAAAAATTCTTAAATGAGCTACAGATGATTTTGAGTCATACCAGGCTTCCTAAGTTGTCTTGTTCCACACTGCCTTTGTCAGAGAAAGGTTGAGTAGATACACAGTAACAGCAATGGCTTCTACCCAGAATTCATTTAAGAGCCTTTTAGTTTGCATCATGGCCCTTGCCATCTCCACCACTGTCTTGTTTTTCCTTTCAACAATGCCATTTTGTTGTAGAGTATAGGGTGTTGTTAATTCTCTTCTGATGCCATGCTAATCACAGAAACTGTTGAACTTTTTTGAGCAGAACTCACTTCCTCTATTTGATCTTAGAGTTTTTATTGTTTGAATGCATTGTTTTTCAACCAAAACTTTGAATTTTTTGAAATGCTCAAATGCTTTAGATTTGTGACTAACCCAATTCATTCTTGAAAAATCATCAATGAATAATAGGAAGAACTTACTTCCAGCATGTGATTCTGTTTTCATGGGTCCAAAGATGTCAGTGTGGATTAGTTCCAGCTTTTGATTGGCTCTTTTTGCTTTGTCTTTGGGAAAAGGTTTTCTTGTTTGTTTCCATAGGACACATTCTTCACACACCTTTTCCAGTTCTGCAATATTTGGTAGTCTTGTCACCATTTCTTTACTGGCCAAAAGTTTCAGACCTTGATTGTAGAGGTGTCCATATCTTTGATGCCATTTTTCTGAATTATCATTCTTAGTGCTTGTTAACAAACACTTGTTTATGCATTCAAACTCTATTAGGAACATCTTGTTGTCAGTCATTTTGGATTCCAGCACCTTGTTGCCTGCACTAGTCTTGACACAACACATGCCATTCTCAAATATGATTGAATGACCATGTTCTACTAGCTTTCCAACACTAATGAGATTGTGTGCCAAACCTATGAACATCCTTAATTGTTCTTTCTTTACCATTTGAATGAATTGACACATTACCTTTTCCTTGAATTTGTACTTGCTTGCCATTTCTAAGTTTGACCTGAGCCTTGTATGCCTTATCCAGCATTTTCAACTTGCTCTTGACTCCAGTTAAGTGATTTGAACATGCACTGTCCAAATACCATATTTCCTTCGAAGGTAGATTAGTCTCCTCACTGGCCATGAGCAAATAGTCTTCACTGCCTTTTGCCTCTTGTGCGAATTTGGCCTGGTCATCTTTGCTCCAGTGGACATCTTCTCTGTGTCTAAACTTTTTGCAATATGTGCATTGGACTGATCTACCTCGCTCTTTTTCTCTAAAAAAGGTCCGTCCTATTCCTCTGTATTAGGAGGGTCTACTCCTTTCCCCCTGGACCTCAAAAGCCTGCCCTTCCTCTCTTCCAACTGTTCTATTAATCCTGGCCTCATGAGTCTGCAAGGATCCCATTAGCTCATCAATAAAAAATGTGGCCAGATCTTTTGATTCCTCAACAGCAGCAACTACATGATCAAACTTGGGAATCAGGCTCCTGAGTATCTTTCCAACTACTGTTTCATAGGTGATTTTGTCACCATATGCTCTCATTTGATTGACTATGGACGAGATCCTTCCCAAGAAGTCTTGAACAAACTCCCCATTTTCATGAGAGCAGATTCAAAGTCTCTTCTAAAAAGTTGCAATTTTACTGTGATGACTCTTGTTGACCCCTAGTACTTAGTCTTAAGAGTGTTCCATGCTTGCTTGGTTGTAGTTGCTCCAGCAATGAGAGAGAAGACTGATTCATCCACATCTTGTTGAATGAAGAAAAGGGCTTTCGCATATTTTTTTATCATCTCCCTGGTAGCTTCTTCATTTGAGCTTTCTGCACTAAAACCTTGTTCAACAAGATCCCATAAATCCTGAGATCTAAAGAGGGTCTTCATTTTAATACTCCAATATTCATAGGAGTTTCCTTTAAACAAGGGAATTTCAGGTTATGACACATTTACTGAATTGTTTCTAGCAGCTCCATTTGTCATTGTTCTTTCTATCAAGCACGGATGAAATATAGAACGAACAAAAACAAGCCAAAGGATTGCAACCTGGCTCTGATACCACAATGAAGGAAAATGACAGAACAAGAAGAGTAAAAAATAATGGCAACTACTATGTATTTTATTGAATTGAAACGAGCCTTATGTAGCCATTACATTTGAAATGTTAGAAACAAACTTTACTGAAACTTAGGAAGCAAGAAAACCAAACATCTAAAGACTCAGCCCTTTTATTCTTATCTAAAGTAATCTCCCTAGTTTTCAGCAGCAGAGTTTGCTTTGGCCTTCACATCAGTGTCCTCTTGCCACATTGGATCACTTACTCCAACAAAGCTTAGCCTAAAATAAACTCATGCCATCTAAAGGCTTCTCTTCTGATCCTTTATCTTGTCAAATTATCCAGAATACTCAATACACATTCTTTACAACCATCTAAAAGCTCCTCATCTAGATTTGATGCTTTAGTTCCAATAATACAAGCATAGATATCCATCACTCTAAAATTTTCCACTCCCTTATTAAGCCCATCAAAATTAAATTGCCCAACATTCTCATGCCTTTTCGAACAACTAATTGGCCAAACTCTTTGTTCTCCTCCCTTATTTTTCTTTCTTTTATAAGACAATCTTTTTAGACTTCTGAACTAAATAGCCTAGCAAAAGCTCTCATTGTTTAAGAAGCCCCTACCCACATATCTAGCTAAAACCTTATTTTATCTCTTTCTGCCACTTTCCACTTAAAGGACTTTAAGCATTGCACTCCGGACTCCACCTCAAAACTTGATTGGGCAATATTTCCCCAAATTTCGGAACTCTTATAACCCCCCCCCCCAACTTACCCTCTCGACCTCTACTCTCCCCATGTAATGATTTGATGACTCCAACTAACAATGCTCCCTTCTTCGTCCTAAATCTCTACGACTAGTTTTATCTAACAAAGTCAAATTCTTTGCTTTCAATTCCCACACTTAAAGCTCCCCTCATTCCTATCTTGCTATAATCTATTTCCAAGCCCCCAAAGCTACGTTTCTACCCTCCTCCGATGCCTCCAAAAAAAAAAATTTACGTTCTTTTACTCTCCAAATGTTTAAGCACACCAACAAGCATTTGGAAAAGAGAAAAGAAGTACACAGGTAGGCTTCCCAAAACAGATTTGATCAAGGTCCATCTCCCACCTTCCCACAACATCTTCACCACAAGTTCAGTTTATTAATAATTTATCCAATACACACTGCCACGAATTGTGTCTCATCATATATATATATATATATTGCCAATTCTTCCATCTCTTTGATCAGCCTAATTTATGTTAACTTTTGTACATATTTTAGGTTAGTTTTATTATAATTAAGTTATTTATTACTCCATATGTTTAGTTTTTATTTTGTTTAGGTTAGAGAGTTTATCAAATGAGTGAACCAGATTCTTGTGAAGCAAATGGACAAAATTGGAAGAAATTACAAAGTAACAGGTGTAGCTAGAAATTGGAAGAATTTCTCTCCCTTAGTTGGTTAAAATAACCTTTTTTAATATTATAATACACTTTTTAAAGCAAGGGTGTTTTAGTTATTTGAATTCTAAGGGTGAAGGAAAAGGAACATGTGATAAATAAAAAAGAACAGGGGAGGTTGCGGCGTAGAGGAACTGAAAAGAGGGCGAGGGTGTGAATCACGAACAAAGGAGTTATGAATAGAGGTAGGAGCACAGGATGAAATTGCAAATTGGCAGCAGGGGGAAACCAAACGAAATTGGGAGCTGGCAAGGAGACAAGGGAGGAGAGAGAAACAAAATTGATTTTATTTATTTCTTTTCTTTTATTTTTGAATTGGAGTTAGGGATTATGTGTTCATTTCTTTTTGGTTTTTTTTCTATTATTGATTGTAATTTAAATTTGGCATGAGAGGACTTTATATGTTAAGGTTAGTGATGCAGTATAGTTGAATTGTTTCAATAAATTTATTTGGGTTTATGTTTTAGCTTATTTTCTTTGTAGCAATGAGTGTTGCCTATTCTTAATTATTATAGATAATTTATCATTGGGATTTGGATAAATGACTGAGAGGTCAAATTTGATCTGTGTATTAGGGAAACAGTTCACAAAAAAAAAAGTACTCGGGAAATAGAGTTGCAATAATTATGAGAGGAATATAGCCATTTATTGTGATTTGTTAGTTTGAAATCTTAAAATTAATGAGTTTGATTAATTATGTAAGAAATCTAGAAATAATCATAAATTAAGAGAACATGCACCAATTGCTTAATAGAGAGTTGTAGTACTAGGAGTGATTCTTGACAACTAAAAATATGACAAAAAATTAATTGAAAAACACTTAGCTGACACAAAGAGGCAGAGAAGGAAAGGATAGACGTCAAATCTATTCCTAAGAAAGTTCCTCGTGTCATTGATTTTTATCAGCTTTTCAAGTTATCGGTTAGTTTGAATTTACCTAGTTTCAAGTACTGGTTTAGAATTAATTAGCTTTAATTATTATTTCAATTATTTTTATTTATGCCTTCATTGTGTTAATCAATTCAATTCCATTATGATTTTTATATTAATTTACTCCCAGACATTCTAGTTAAATTTTCATTGTTCACTCAATCCTTGTGGAGACGATGCTTTGATATTCATCACTATATTAAAACTTGATGAATTGTGCACTTACAAATTTACAACAAGTTTTTTGTGCTATTATCAAGGACTATGTTTGAATTAGTTTCACTATAGTTAGTTGGTATTTATTTCTAGTTATTTTTTATTTCAATTGAGCATTAATTGTATTTGGGTCTTCTCTGATTTTTTGGGTGCAGTTTCTATTGTTATTGGTGCATTCCTAGAAATTTTATGGGTGTTAATAAATAGTTTGATCCTGATTTTGGAGAGAATAGTCAAATCCATTAGAAAGCAAAGGAGGATGAATCCATAGTTTCCAAGTTAGTATAATTATAGAGATTACAATGGCAAAGTATTGATTTAGTATAAATGCTAGCTTAAGCTGAAAGAGTTAAATCGGCAGTTGGTAGTAACAACATTGGCGGAGAAAATAACAGTAGAGTTGTGGAGGTCGAGTATGAAAATATGAACCAAAGGCCACTCCGGGGTTACCTTTAACCCATGGTAGGTGACAATTACCATGTAATTCAACGACTAGCTGTCAATGCAAGGTGATATCACCTGGGCCCAAAATTAGCCAATAATAAGATCCCAAGACCAAATGATTCAAGGAGCCTACTTTAGAAGATCAAGGAAGCCCAAAATGGACCAGCTAAAGAGGAAACTTGATAAAGATAACAACTGAATCCCTTTATCACGGGATCATTCCTATCTAGAAGGACTCCCATGATCTTCTCTAGCACTATATAAAGTGACTCCATTCATAAATTCTGACATACAAAATATTATTAGAATTTTCCTTGCTATAGCTTTACATCTCAGAAAATGGATTGATTGTTAGAAGGTGTTTCCCTCGGGAACACACCCTAGGGTTTGATGTAATCTTTGATTGTAGGATCTCTTATTCATAATCTTCAAGTTTCAAGGATGTATCTTATAATTAGATTGATACCACTTTGGCTATCAATTTGGTGTCATTTATGGGAATGACAATGTTTAAGACAAAAAGGTCTAGCATATACCAAGACTACCCCAAGAATGAGCATGAAAGCTAGAGAAGGGATTTCCCTAATCCTTCAGGAGGGTCTTTAGATCCCTAGAAAGTTGGTACGACCCATGATGTCGAAGTTGAAAAGCACTTATTGCCACTGTGAAACCCTAATATTAGAAAAAGGCCTGCTTTCTTAGATGAAAATCAATTTCAAGCCCTCTAACATGCCCTCTTTGAGTAGCTAAAAGCCACCATTCAACAAGAAATACAAAAATACCTTCCTAGGATGTTGAAGGAAGCCGCTGGAAGTGATTTGGCAGCTGAAAATGTGGGGTGAGAACTCCATTGGGACCGTTCAAACTCCTATTAGGGAAATTCCCCAAGTATACCAAGCATGGTCTAATGGCCCTTGTGGCAGCAATATTAGTGGTATCCTACAGAGGCTGGACTAGATGGAACAATACATGAGGGTGCTAAACTACTAACAAAAAGCATTGGCCTCATTATAGATGTGGAGTACATGTGACTCTAGCCATTTATGGAGTAGACACCAGATGGCTTTGGACTATCAATAATTGATCTGTATGATGGCCTTACCAATCCAATTAGCCATTTGTGATGTTTTATCACATTCATCAGATTGGAAAGAGCATCTAATGCAATCATGTGTCAAGCATTCAGTTCCATTTTAATAGAGGTTGTTGCCTTGTGGTTCAAAACCAATATGGCACTTTTAATCCTTTTGAGACCTATCCCAGGTTTTCCTTAGACACTTCCAAGGAGTAGGCCGACTCCCAAGACAGTTTCTCAATTATTAAAGATAGGGCAGAGTAAAGATGAATCCCTAAGATACTTCATACGAAGCTTCAATCCTGAAGCCATTCAAGTACAACACTTGTCCCATGAATTACATTTAGTAGATATAACTGAAGGCTTGCTGAAGTATTCTAGGTATGGCCTAGAACCTGTAATAAAATCTTGAGAAAAAGATTGAAAATTTCTTCAATTGAGCAACTAGGCATATGCATGCAAAGGAGCTCAACTGACCAATGCTGCCAAAGAAGCAAATGAGCTCGAAAGCAGTCCTCTTAAAGGAAGAGAAGCCAAGACG
This sequence comes from Aquilaria sinensis, assembly GCA_005392925.1. Taxonomy (NCBI): domain Eukaryota; kingdom Viridiplantae; phylum Streptophyta; class Magnoliopsida; order Malvales; family Thymelaeaceae; genus Aquilaria; species Aquilaria sinensis. The sequence continues at coordinate 106,559 of SMDT01000445.1, forward strand.
TTGAACCTATACAGGCTAACCTCGTGCTACCTTCACTAAAGGAAATGAGGGCAAATATACTATATGCACTAAAAAAAAGGAACATATTGCTGAGATGGCCCCTACCTATAGGCCCTATAAACAAGAAGAATATGAAGAATTATTGTCATTACCACAAGGGTAAGGGACATGACATGGAGAACTATTGATAGCTGAAGTGGTTTCTTAAGGAAATGATTTAAGCAAGAAAGCTGTGGGAGTATTTGGTTAGAACAGAGTCCCCTTACTAAAGGAGAGAAAAGAGACCCTATTGGAGGGACAAAGGCGACAATGATAGACACAGGGGTCATAGACAAGAAAGAGCTTGATCTTCCACTAGGGACAACTATAGGAATGTAAGGCCATCTATGGAGGTCATCCATATGATTACAAAAGAAAAGTCCCTCTTAACTCTGAAACACCAAGGGCATGAGATTGCTAAACTTGAAGTGCTTAATGTAAGTAGTTCTTGACAAGGCCCAATGGATCTTGTATCCTCATCCCACATGTGGGCATGATTGTCATTGTGGTTAGGTTTAATAATTTTAATGTTGAAAAAGTTAGGTTTAATAATTTTAATGTTGAAAAAGTTTACTCATATATGGGGGCTAATTCCAATCTCCTTGTGGTTAATTTACTAGACAAAATCATGATTTGAAGATCCTTGTTAAGACTGGTTTTAGGGCTTGCATATGGAGTTGAAGGAGAGGAGTTGCCCATGCTTGGGATGATTAGACTACCACTCATGTTGATGGGAATTGGAAAGAATGGAAAGATCATATATAATTCCCATACTTTGGAATTTTTGGTCTTAGACATGCCTCATTATATAATGCCATTATTGGGAAACTAGTGCAAGTATAATTTCACATCTAACCTAATATTAAATGGTTAACAATGGTCTGTGTGACCCTTATAGGGGATGCCACTGTGTATGTAGATTACACCTCAATGTGATGGAGCCATATGGCTAGATTATAAAGCCCTTAAGACACCCAACAGAAAAAACTACTAAAATCGAGGAAAAAGAAAGATGAATCTTTTAACAATAAGCTAAGAGCACCTTTGTTAAAAGACTCTAACAAGGTGGAGATAGCATGCAGTAAGATTGTGAAGATTGAAAAGGATTCCTTCCTAAGGTAAAGAATATGTTTTTTGAATTTTTGTGTGCTAATATAGGCACATTTACATGGTCTGCTAGTGATGCCAAGCATAGATTTCGAAGTCATCACACATAAACTACAAGTTGATGCCTTCGCTCGATCAGTTCAACAAAAGAAGCAAAATATGGCTCTCAATAAGAGATACTTCATTCAAATAAAGGTTGAAATACTCGTAAAAGTTAGGATTATTCGGGAAGTACAATACCCTGAATGGCTGGTTAATGTAGTCTTGGTCCAAAAAGAGGATGGAAAGTGGCATAGGTGTGTAAATATGAATTTAAATGATGTTGTCTAAAGGATCCTTATCTGTTACTAGCCATTGATTAGTTAGTCGATGCCACCAAAAAGTTGAAAATTTTGTCATTTATGGATGCCTTTAGCGGGTATCACCATATTAGAATGGACCTTGAAGATGAGGAGAAAATAGCCTTCATCATAGGAGAGGTGGTTTACTCTTACCAAATGATGCCTTTTGGATAGAAAAATGCATGCATGACTTATCAATGACTGATGAACAGATTTTTTGCATAGTAGCTGGGGTGTAACATGGAAGTAAACGTGGATGATATGATTGTCAATACTTGGGTGGTGGGTTGCTTTGACGTCCTCCATGAAACTTTTCAAAAAATGAGACAATTTAACATAAGGTTAATGTTAATGTTGTGCCTAAAAACCAATCATGAAATGAATGTATTTTGCACATTGAGTCATGATATTTTATTGAGGCATTATTCCAATAATTGTGTTTGTTTTTTATTTTTGCATAACATAAGTAAACATAATTATAACCCTAGAATAAGAATATTCTTAAATGTCCCTAGTCTAGTATTATTGTGGAGTGCATTGCAATAATACATAAAGGCTAGCATATGTAGAGACTAATATGACATATGTAGTTTATGTATGGGTACAAGTTGGAGAACTTGTGTGTTGGACTGACCCGTCATGAGAATACTACATAGATCATTATATGAATGTCATAAGTGATTCTCATAATGATCATGGTATATGTAACTTGAGGCCATCAAGGTTCCCTACATGTGAGTCACATACTTTGGTACTTATCCTTATTGCTGAAAATAGAGTTAACATGAAGGTGGTCATTGGGTATGTCACATATCATGTAGAAGGATTTGTATAATCATGATGGGATTTGTCCCTTCTATGTAATAGAAGTGGTATCTTTGGGCCCCCTTGATTGCATGAGACTGAGGAAATGTATGGCCACGCTTAGATGAGTTGATATAAGATATCAATGTCATTAGTTTATGTTAGCCTACTCAAGAATCAAGAAACCATAGCCTACTCAAGAATTAAGAAACCAAAGATTAGGCTATACGAGAGTCACACATTCCATGTCTCGTGCTTGGTCTTGATATCCTTAGACAAAGGGACAATGGCTTATATGAAAAATGGTCATATGGGTTTAGTCGAATAATCGACTATCTTGTCACTTAGGTCATAATGATGTGTTACTAGGCGCCATTCATTATTTATGATCATAAATGTGATTTATGATCATTGCCAATGTGATAGGAGCCTATTGAGTCACACACTTAGAGCCAATTGGATTATTTGAGTGCATAAGCTAGATTGTTTAGTTTTGGTTTCATGATAATTTCAGATTAATTATTGGCTTAATAATTAAGCCATTGTTATGTCCAAAATTAGGCCTAATCAGATTATGGCTATGAAACCTATTGTCATGGGAGTTTTGCTTTACTATGCATATGTTATATAGTTTTAATTTCATTGAGCCTCATTAGGTCAAAATTAAGAAAGATTTTTGAAAACGTCTAATCACACTCTCATTTTGTCTTTCCTTGGAAGACTTAAGCTAGCATTACGGGCATAATAGGAACACTCTTGCCAAAACCTAAAAGAGGCATAGTGATTCGATTGGTTCATATGGATATCGTAGAGAGCTTGAACACGTCAAATGTTTACATTTCGCGATTTCTCTCAATACTTTGGTGAAAGATCTCAACCTGCTTGGTAAAAAAATTTCAAACACCCGATTTACCCTGTTTTACTTGGATCCTGGAGGGTTTTGGTTAATTTTGCTACATTGTTTAGCTTCTAAAACCATATAGTTGTATTAGAACTACTTATGAGACTTTAAATTGGGATTGTGAGTTTCACATGATTTGTTGCATGCTTTGTTGTTATTCGATCATAATTAAGTGGATTGATTCATGATGCATGAATTGGAACTTGCAATATATAAGATTTATGAAGATACGACATTAACAAGTTAATAAGATTTACCCCAGCAGATGGATAGAAGATATCTATCTGAATCAAGATTGGGTAGAGTACTTTTGGTTGCTCAGATAGATGTGGTCTTTGGTGGTTTGTTGCTTGGATAAAGTGATCTCGGGAAACATATTTAGCAAGGGTGGGTCCCACCCGCTAACCTACTAGTAGGACCGCTGATTAGGTCTGTGAAGTGCTACATTAATAAACAGGTTAACAAACCCATATTAATTGGCATGTAGTTTCTTGTTGAATGAGATTTGACATGATATGATGATTGTTGATTAAAGTATGGTGCATGGTTATATCCCTGGTTGGTTGTACTTGTAAATACGACCTACGTCTTGTGCCTTTCTTTATTGCTCTCATTGTACCTTCTTTTCTCACCTTACTCCCCTTAAATGTAACTTGAGGTCTCTACCATTGACGTAATTATAATTTTTGGGATTGTTCGAGGTGGTGTGTCTGAGGAGGAGACTGCAAGGAGATCACCAAGCAAGGAGGAGAAGGTGATTGTGCAGAGTTTTTCTTTTCTTAGGCTTTCATGGTATTCTTATTAGCTTGAGAATATTGCATAGTTTGGGCTATAACCACATCATGTTTAATTAGATATTGGCATGAGAAGCATGTTTTATATTTGTATATGAAGCATGTAGAAGACAACCAAAGATAATAATTGTGAAATCAAAGGAAAATCTATCAAGAAAAATATTTAGTCATTAAATATGATGCCTTCCAAATGTTGGCACTCATCAAGACTTTGAACAACATTGGTTGGGTTTGCCAAAGCAAAGTACCTATGTTCATCTTGGTAAAACTTGATGGGATAAGAGTAACATCCAAATTGATAACTTTGGGTATGACTTAGATGCAAAACGTTGGGTTTAAGTTCATGAGACAAGCATGGGCAGGTGTTGTTTATCTAACTATCCAAGAGTTGCATAAGATGCAATTGGCAAGAAGTTGCCTACCTAAATAAGTATAACTTGAAAGAAAAGCCAAAGTTGACTCAAGTTACAATGAAACATGGATCTTGGCTCGCTAGAACACTTTAGCACCAAGGTATTTTGAAATAATATCGAGGCTTATTACTTTGAGCAAAATAGTGGGAGCATCATAAAATTCCTTATTAAATGAATTAAAATATAGGACTATTACACTGCATATTCATTGTTGTAGATTACCATGACACAAAACACATCAATACTTTCATTGTGATCTGTCCTTGAGAAGGAAAAATTGAAGGGGACCAACTTTCTCAAATGGTACCAAAATTTAAGGATATTCCTCAAGCAAGAGAGAAAGGTTTATGTCCTAGAGCAGCCCATTTTGAATGAGCATGCTACTAATGTTCTAAGAGCCAAAATGGATGCTTACAAGAAGCATTTTGATGATGCTTTTGATGTTGCTTGTCTCATGTTGACAACCATGGAATCTAAGCTTCAAAAGCAACATAAGGACATGGGCGCGTTCGATATAATCGAACACCTTAAGATGCTCTTTCAAGAGCAAGCTCAGCATGAGAGGTTTGAGACCTTTAAGGCTTTATTTTAGTGTAAAATTTTTGAAAGAAGTCTTGGGGGTCCTCATGTGCTGAAGAGGATTGGGTACATTGAGAATCTTGAGAGTTTGGGATTTGCTCTTCAGAAAGAATTGGCTATTGATGTAGTCCTGCAATTGTATCTGAAAAGCTACAGTCAGTTTGTCATCAACTACGACATGAATGATCTTGACAAGTCTATCTTTGAATTTCCCAACATGTTAAGAATTGTTGTGTAAAACCTTAGGAAGGCTAAGCCCATTATGATGGTATAGAAGGGAAAAGGAAAACGAAAGGCCAACAAGAAGAAGAATAAAGCTAAATTCAAGTCCATTGTTAATTCTTCTTCAAGTGCATTGAAACCATCCATGTGGTATGGCTAAGGAAGGGGAATGCTTCCATTGTAAGAAAACTGGACATTGGAAATAAAACTACAAGCTTTACCTTGAAGAACTCAAGAAGGAAAAGGGAAGTAAGACTTCTACTTCAGGTATTTTTGCTATAGGGGCTAATTTTTCTACTTCCTCATCTTGGGTATTAGATACTAGATGTGGATCTCAAATTTTTCAAATGTGCAAGATCTAATTAGAAGTGGAAAATTGGCCTGAGGTGAAGTGGACCTACGCATGATAAATGGAGCAAGAGTTGTTACAATAGTTATAGGCACTTATGTTCTCACTCTACCTAATGGATTGGTTTTAGAATTGGACAATTAGTTTTATGTGCCTACTATTAGTATAAATTTGATTTCTATTTTTTTGTTGGACAAGAAAGGCTTTTCATTTATAATAAAGGACAAGTGTTGTTCTATTTATTTGAATGAAATCTTTTGTGGTAGTGCTTGACTTAGCAATGGTTTGTATGTTCTAGAAGTCAAAAAGCCAATATATAATGTGAATACCAAGAAGGTCGGATTAAATGATTTGAACCCCATCTATCTCTAGCATCATCGTTAAGGCCATATAAACGAGACTCGCATATCCAAGCTCCACAAAGATGGACTTTTGGACTTGTTTGATTTTGAATCAGACAAGACAAGTGAGTCATGTTTATTGGGCAAGATAACTAAGATCCCTTTCACTAAGCAAATTGAAGGACCCATTGACTTACTAGAGCTTACACATGGTGATGTATGTTGGCCTATGTCTACACATGCTCGAGGAGGCTCCAATACTTCATTACTTTTAGTAATGACTTCAATAGATATAACTATGTATATCTCAAAAAACAAAAGTTGGAAACCTTTGAAAAGTTTGAATAATTCAAGAATGAAGTACAGAATCAACTTAGGAAGAGTATCAAAGTACTTCAATCAAATCAAGGCAAAAAATACTTAAACCAAGAATTCCTTAAGTATGTACAGGAGTGTGGCATAGTATTCCAACTAACTCTCCCTAGTACACCTCAATGGAATGGTGTATTTGAAAGGAGAAATCAAATGCTATTAGACATGGTTTGATCTATGATGAGTCAAGCTAACCTTCCAAACTCCTTTTGCAGACATTATCTAGAGATAGCTGCTTTTACACTAAACTGAGTTCCATCTAAATTGGTTTAAAAGATGCCATATGAGATGTGGAGTGGGAGGTGTCTCAATCTAACTTTTATAAACATTTAGGGCTACAAGGCTTATGTGAAATGTCAATACTTGGCCAAGTGAGGGCATAAATCCAATAAATGTCTTTCTATTGGGTATCCCAAAGAAACAAAGGGTTGCTATTTCTATAATCCTTTTGAGGAACACATGTTTGTTGCTCAGACTAGTGTCTTTCTAGAGAAAGAGTTTATCTATAAAGGAACTAGTGGGAGGAAAGTAGAAATTGAAGAAATTCAAGAACAACATGGGGACATTGAACCTAAAATGGAACATAAGCAGAAACTACAAGATGTTATGATTCATTGTCTGTTCATGTGGCACAAAGCCCATGTAGGTCTAGTAGGATTCGGTGTGAGCCCGAGAGATATGAATTTATTGTGACCCATACTAGTGACGTGATGCTCATGGATCAAGAAAATCTCACAACCTATCAACAAGCTATGTCGAGACCAGACACTAAGAAGTAGCTAGAGGCAATGAAATCCAAGATGGAATCCATGTATGAAAACCAAGGTTAATCCACCTAAAGAGGTAAAACTCATAGGGTGCAAATAGGTTTTCATGAAGAAAACCAACATGGATGGTAATGTGATTGCCTTGAAGGGCTGATTAAAAGGTTTCAAGCAAATTTATGGTATTGACTATGATGAAACTTTTTCACTAGTTGCGATGCTTAAATCCATCTAAATTTTATCAGCTATTGTTGCACAGTATGATTATGAGATATGGAAAAATGGTGTCAAAACCACATTCCTTCATGGAATACTACTTGAAGATATGTACATGACATTAAATGAGGGTTTTGTCACTCTAAAGAATGCAAATAAAGTGTGCAAATTGTGAAGGTCCTTCTATAGACTGAAGCATGCTTCTCAAAGTTGGAATCTTCATTTTGATGAAGCAATCAAAGAGTTTGGTTTTATCAGAAATGAAATGAACCTTATGTCAACAAGAACATTAGCGGGGCACTATTTTCTTCTTGGTGTTGTATGTAGATGACATAGAACTCATTAGGAATAACATTCCTAGTTACAGTCTGTGAAGACTTGTCTGGGGAAATGTTTTTCTGTAAAAGATGCGGGTGAAGCGGCCTATGTGTTAGGCATTAGGATCTATAGAGATAGATCTAGAAAACTGCTTGACCTAAGTTAAAGTACATATATTGACAAGGTGCTAAAAAGGTTTAGTATGTTAGACTCCAAGAAAGGATTCTTGCCCATGTCACATGGTATAACTCTCTCCAAATATCAATGTCATAGTACACCTGAGGAATGTGAGCATGACATGGCCCCACATGGCCCTACCCAAGAAACCTGTGGGAACAAGCGACATGCTGGTTGCGATTGGCTAATTAATTATGTCCACCCTTGGTAAAACTTAATTCTACTAGTTATTTAACCTAGAAATGCAAATGTGCATGCAAGTGTTGCTTTGAGTTAGACAAATAGAAAACCATAAAACATTTATATAGCCTAGGCTTTTCAATAAAAACCTTGTCCAAAGATTCAAAGCATACAAAGCTGCCATAGAGTTTTTATAATCCTACACATAAATTGTTACTACTTCAACAAATGGAAAAATTACAATATAAAGGCATAATGGTTATAAACCATTATATAGCATGATTTTTCCCATAGTGAATGGAATGTGAGGGGTAAAGTATATAATCTTCACCTCCTTAAAAGATCCACACAATGGTTACTTGACCCTTAAGAAAACCCTAAAAGATACCTTGGTCAACAAGTAACCTATGGACTTTATTGTAAGATTTCAAGACTTGGGTACTCAATTGTACAAATTTAAAAGAGCGGTTTTAGAGGGATTTGAATGGTATGGAAAATTTTTGGAGGCTAAATTGCATAAATGAAACAAAGGCTATTATTCAAGAGCTTAGGACAACTAGGTTTACAATTGTTCACAAAAATAACTTAAGGATTGGAGTATCATTGACAAGGGTCAAAGGTGGCCATTTCTAGTATTATCCCAACCTTTTATTTCCAAGTTCTAAGGTCAAAAAGGTGGGCTAAAGTTTAGCCAAAAAGTCTTTACTTAAGGCAAACTTAGAGTGACCTAAGTGAAGGTTAAGATTAAACTAATTAAACCAAGTAAAATATCTTGATTTCTTGCCTTTCCTTGGTCATTTTCGGCCCTCACTAGCTAGAGTTCCTTCCTTAGCTCCACCATAAGCTTCCATAGCCACCACAGCTCCATCTCCCAAGAAATCACAAAGAAAGGCAATAGGATGCAACAAGAAAGAGAAAAACCCTATTTTTTAGGTTTATTGTGTATCTCTTGAAGATTTCAGCCTTCACAGCTTAGGTAAGGGTTTTATCTTTATCTTCATGTTTCATGGTTATTTACTATCCTAAGATGATGATTAAGCATCCATGAAGCTAATGCCATGCTTGGAAGAGAGTAAAAAGTTCAAGCAAAAAGCCTTACTGTTTTTCATGCACTAAGATGGCAGTGTTTATAGGGTTTCTAGAGTCTAAGTTAGTACTAACTAAGACCAATTAACCTCCTAAGACCAAGCATTAGCTTGAGGAGGGCTGCTATAGTGATTACATATTGTTTACTTGATTGTTTATGGACTAACCCTAATGATGTACTGCTGCCAAAATTGCATTTGATTGTGTTATGTTTGTTTGTGCATTTGGATGGCCATATTTTTGTACATGTACTATTGTTTTGGTGTTTTTATGTCTTCTAATTTTAGGTATGTTTCTGGGAATTCAAGTTTCTAATGATAAGCCATTACTAGGTTTCTTCAAAGAGACTTACCCCCTTTCTGCCCATTTCAGGAGCACATGAAAGAAAGTATTCAAACTAATAGCTGCCATTTGAATTTCTCTGTGAAATTTCAGGTATGTTAATTTCCATACGTGTAGTTGTAAACTGGATAGTTTCATGATTTTTGGAGCACATTATCTATTTTTAGTAATGGTACTTTCTGCCTTATGCAGCAGTTGGGCCCTTCAAGTTTCTGGAGTGCTTAGTGCTTTTGAAGTTCTCCAAGAAGCTGAGTGTACGTATTAAATAAGTTATTGTCATGTATGTGGTGCATAAATGCATGGAAATGATTTGGGTATGTTGTATGTGTAATGTGAGAAGGATAATGGATCAATGGAGTGTAGTTTGAAGTGTGTATACAATGTTGTCCATATGGTGTTTATGGGCTGTTTTGATGGCATTTTTATGAATGATGGTTAAAAGGGTTCTAAATTCATGGGAATGGTTTTTCCAGGTGTATAAGACATGTAAGGACACTACCAAGTGGGTTTTGTACCTGGAAATAGAGTGTATGAATATTATGATATTTTGTATGGGCATAATGGTCAATAGTGGCTAAAATTTGGTACCCTGTACTCCAACGACATAACGTTTTGTACATAAATAATTTGGGTATGAAATTTTGACCACATCTAGAAAACTTCAATATGAATAACTTGGCTTTTGAATCACTAGATTTGGTGCTCTGTATCCAGAGTTATGGCCTGTCAAAGTTGGCTGATTTGGATTAGCACTGTTCATAAGGTCATTTCTACCCAGTTAAGTATAAAATCTATAATTGTAAACATAGATGGATTTAATATCTCAAACCTATTTTCCTATGAAGGTTTAAGGGTATTAAGGGGTTTAAAATCTTTAGGGCATAGGAGAACATGGGTAGAATTTGAGTTGGACATGGTGTGAAAGTTTCGGCACATAAAATGCGCACCAATAGCATCATGTATGCATATGATTGTACATGCACTTGGGGATTTTACTCAAATTCCATATTGGCCAGGAATAAAGAATTTCATTGTCATCATTACTTTTAGATGAAATTGTACGTGAATATGTGTGTGATGGTTTGACCAATATACACATATTTGCATAATGACCAAGAGGGTCACTTGGGTAAACATAGTGTGCATATTCTACTTGGCCTACAGGAGATGGACTGCCTAGGGCTTGAGCTCACTATATTTAATCATTTTTTAGAAGCATTCAGAGTGGTAACATAATTAATTGCATGTGAATATCCAAACCAAAAAAGTGTATGCCTTACACCTAAAGGCAACCCTAGAGTCCATTACTCCATTCATACATATTGGAGGCCACTATCATACATCATGCATGTACAGGACTAGTACTACTAAGATCCAATCAACTAGCTTCCACATTAGATAAGACCTACCATTGGCAAGCTTCAATAATCCTCCACGTGCTCACTAGCCTTTGTGACCAAGAAAACTGTAGTTAGTACAATAACAACTTAACTATCAAGTAGCCAAATAAACTATAATTTCAAGGATTCTCAAAGTAATATACCTATAATAGAAACTACCACGAGAATCCATAATGATTATTGGGTCCATCAAGCTTAACATCGGCACAATAAGAAACTAAGGGAGTGAGAATCTAATGATTCTTAATAAGGGGACTTTGACATGAAAGGAAAACACTAAGGAAAATACATATATTTGTATATATAATCTACTATGAGCTTATACAATGTGAGGCTTAACCTATTCGCGTATGTTCCAGTCCCTTAGGACTTATCTTCTACCTAGTCTTTAAACTACAAGGCAAAGCCTTGCCTACTAGCAAGCATTGCTCACTAGCCTAACTAGTGAAGGTCATCACTAGTTGAACCTCCATTTTGTTGTATAGGTGAACATGGTGCATGTGCCTTGATTGAGTTCCAAAAAACTTACTAGGTATACTAAGCCTCCACATAGTGTCTTAAGTCCTTGGACTTGCCTAGGTCACTTATGTACTAAGCTTCAAACTCAAACCCTATTAAAAGTGCACTAGGTTCTTCACTCAAGGTGCATACTTACCCACCATTACTTGGTTTACTAAGTGGAATGGTAATTGTCATGGATGGACTCATAATCACCAGGTCCCATGGAAACCAACTAGGTGTGCTAGGGTTCCCACACCAAAAGCTCGCACTCAAAGGTACGACTAGGTCCTCGATTGTATTAAACCCCAAACCAAAGCTAGTAATGCTTTATTGTGGCCCCCACTTAACCTTGTTTTCTTGCTTGTAGCACAAGTAGCCACAACTCAAGAAAAACTCCTTGGAGTAGGAAGAGTTTTGGAAGTTTTAGATTACCACTGGGATACCTCGACCCATAGGTACCCAAAGTACACCCCAGGCCTGCCCTCAAACCTTGTAGTAAAAATTGGTTTTGCTGGCCATGATAACTTTGGTGATACGTCTTCATGATCGATAACATGGATTGAGTCCCAGGGGTTTGGTGACATGTCTTCGGGTTTGGTGATGTGTCACCAACCTCTTCATGCGTAACCAAACTAACTTGTGGATAAGGACCTTGGAACGCTTGCCAAGCATACCAAATGTGCTTCTAATGGCTACCAACTCTTCATGCATGTAAAACAAGTTGCATAGGCCATAATGCACCTTTACTAACACACCTTTGATGCATCATAACATCATACAATGCTTAGACAAGCATTTAGTCCACCGTGGATAATTTGCCCTCTAACTAATGCCATCACCAAAACCACTTGACTCTAACAAGCAATAACACCTTAATAGCATCAACTAAGCTTGAAACTCTATATACCTTTCCTCAATTTCATGCCACATGCAAAGATCAAGCATTCCAACACTAAGTAAATGGCTCCACTAGGTTTTTCCTAGGTTCCAAGGCAAACCATAACAAATGGCACCAAATTAATGCAATTTAACCAAAACCCAAGCATCTAAAAGCCAAATAAAAAGATATCATCATGGATTTCAAGTTACCTCACACATAAACCTAGCCCAGGCAAGAAAAACATGATTCCAATATGCCAAAAGCATAAAACTTCCTTGAAACAAGCCACTTATTGCTTATACACCCATCAAACCTTTAATTTTTACCAAAAAAGATTAAATTTGAGCAATAATTGAAGGAGAAACCAAGGCAAAAGGATGGAGCTCGGGTTTTTGGAAGGGAATGCATGAAATCACCTCAGAACCTAGTAAACCTTATCTAACTTGCTTGAAATTGCTAAAAGAACCTAAAATGAGGTATTAAACTAGGGAGTTACCAAATTATAAATCTTAAATAAGCTTCCCGCTACGAAGGCTATAACATTCTGCCCACCTTGGAGAATTTGGTCCTCCAAATTCAATCTCCCCACCTAGAAATGATATCCTAAGATATGGTGCCAATGTATCCTAGTTAAACCTATGAAGCGTTCTCAATATCAGCACCTTAGTTGGTGCCAAACTACCTGACTCATTCAACTAATGCCCTCCAGGCACTTGAGTCGAGCCCTGCCTCATATAGGTACTATGGCTAATGCCATGCTTTGTGCTCACACCCACTTGTACTCTAATTATTGTTCACTATTATTCAGAACTTGACCTGCGCTTACTTCATCCTGAAATGCATTAGTGCAACATTGCTATTGAAGACTATGGTATGGCTTCTTCCCTTACCTTTGGCTTATGGTTGCCTCTAAAGGATCTCTAACCATTTAACCTGTCTCCGTGAATCTAGTGATCACAACTCATGTACACCAAACTTTATCCCAAGTCCTCTAGTGCAGGATACTTTAACAAGCTTTTAGAAGCTTGTCCACTGACCCTACATTGATAGTTCTTCTTCAAAGCTTGAGATTAGTCAACTTTTTTCATTCTCTCTCCTGTGCCTAATCCCACTAGTGTACGCTAACTTAATAAGTTAAACTTGTTCGTTAGCACCCACACTTGAAAAGCCTCACTCTAGGTTTGACACCCAATGTCTCTAGATCAAACTTATTTGTGAAGATAACTTAATGAGTATACGACTCATCCATAAACCCTTATACTAACAGTTGCTTACTATAGGTTTGATGCATGACAACTTCCAATGATCACTAAACTAACTGTGTCACTAGTGTATTATGGCCTCGCCACATACACCACTAGCACCTTAAGGCATACTTTGCTCCAAGCTCCACTAAACTCTAGGGCTTTTCCAACTAATGACATACCAAGAGTTACAAGTCTCGGCACACCTTAGAGTATGTGTCTTTGATGCTCCCCTTGGACAACTCATACGAATCGAGTATATTGGTGCATTGAGGAGGATACTTACACACCACACATGCACTATGATCTTGCAGCCCTCGTTAGTCTAAAGTCTTTTACACTTACTTGCGTACATGAGAAAACTTTGTTAGCGTGAATGCCAAGGCTTCCAAGTAGCTAGGAGGCCTTGGGCATCATCCGTGCCCCTTCAGCTTAGGCCTCCTCACACTTGGTGATTAAGCTACCAATATGCTACCCAAGCCTAAGGTCTTGACACTTACCTGCTCCACTCGGAGTTTCCTAGGTTCTTGAATCATACACATTAAGTTATTTACTTCCTTACACTCAAAGCCTAACACCCCACCTACACTAGATTACCTTTTTTGGTACTCCTCAGTGCGCTTGCTTTTTGACCGTTAATACTTGCTATGTGCCCAAAGCACCTATAGGGTCCTTAGCTGAGTTACAAGTTGCTACTCAATCTTGGCCAACCTAGGCATCCCTGGCTTGGTAGCCAACTAGACACCTCAGCTCCATTCACTAAGCTCTACCGTGTCTCCAATCTTACTTGACACCTTGACTACCTCATAGGTCTCCCGACTTCTAACATTGTTAAGCAACCCCTTGATAACCATCCTTCACTTAGCCTATGGTTACAAAGAACCATCTCCATCTTCTATACTTAATTAGCACACCATGACTACACTGTGTTGTCCTTATATCAAAATGATACACTCGTGGCTTTTTCCACATTAACTTACCTACTTGGATGAAGAACCAATTTTACCACCGCTTTAGTTAACCATTGGGAGGTGGTTAGCCATGTAAAATCTCTTAGGTGGCTCATTCGGGGTAATTCTTCCTAGTGCACCCACTAGCCCCCAATCTCGCAAGTCATTTGTCATTCCTTTGCAAGGCACTAGGGTCAAGTGAGTTGCTCTAACTTGAGGCTAATAACTAGCTTAACCATAATCCTCTTTGACTAGGGTCCTAACCTCTAACTTCTTTCCACTCTGGTGAACAACAACTATCAGAGTCATAAAACATATTCTTAAGCACGACTGTACATATAGTAGACCTGCCACTTTTGATTACCAAGAAATATATTAATCTAGTTAGGAGATTACTTTTCACTTTGGCTACTTCAAGTCAACTCTTGACCAGTCATAGTGAACTCTTACTCATGTGCACTTTTTGAACACTACCCCGAAGGGTTAAAGAAAAACATCCTTTTTTTGGCACCTTTTGGTCGTTCTAGACCTGACAGTCTGATCTTTTACTAACTTATTTGAATTAACTCAAAACAACATGCGATGCCCATAATTTTCTTGGTTCCACTAAGGACTTAGGCCTTTACTTACTCAACTAGCTTCACTAGTCGAGTCTCTCTTCTCACATGAGTTATCTTAGTGGCCTTTGATTCCACTTAACCTCAAGATGATTACCACAAGTCACCGACTATCCCTTGGTCCATGGCAGTCAATCAAATTGCTTCTGCTTTCTTACTAGCTTGTGGCAGTCAAGTTGAACCCTAGCAATAACTCTACCCTTACTGGCTTAACCCTGGGGTATACAGCCAATGGATGAAAAAGCCTATCCAGCCATTTACCCCTAAATGAGTTCCTTGCACCTTTCTTCCTTACATGGTTACCTTATACTATCATACCCCACAGAGCCCCAGCCCATGCACACTCTGTAACATTCACCCACTGTTGCTCAAAAGTTGCCAAACTATTAAGTTTTCAAATGTTATTACCAGACTTTTCAATTCGGCCAACGTTTGTTATTGGGCTTTAAGTCTTATTTTCTTAAGTAAATGGCCCTGGGAGGTGGCCCAGGAGGCTTTTAAAAGAATTAAAATAGTTACTTGCAACAGAAGCAAGGCCCACTACCACTAACTTGCAATACAAGCACGGCTTACACTCATGTAAATAAGTTTCTAGGATGGTGACTTTTTCAAGTGTACTACCATGCATGGCAACAAAGAAGCCCACATAAGTCATTAAGTTTTGAAAACCAACTTTCATATGCATATCACCATTCAGCCAAACTAGTACACAAGAGGTTTTCCAACCAAACACATCCATCAGTCATATATATACATGCCATAACTTAGCTTAGAAATATCCAACATATACATACTGTTATGGCCCTTCTAGTGGGAAGCATAATTGAGGAAGGTAAAGTGTTTTAAATGAATTTTAGAACCTTAATTCAAGTTTACATAGCAAGAATAGAGAAGTTTAGCAAAGTTCACTAAGTTCTGAGAAAAATAAGGCACTAAACGAAGTTCAAGGGCAAAATGGTAATTTGTATCCTAAATAGCCGAGACGAGTCCCGATTGTTTTAAAATGAATTTTTATAACTTAACTTTCAACCTTAACTCAAACTTGAAGAATAAACAAGAATTTAATCAAGAATGACTAAGTTACAAAGATGGGGGTTTATTTGTAACAAACTTAATACTTTCATGCCTTTGGGGTTAAGTGAGGGTTTAAGAAGGCAAAATGAGACTATGGCTGCCATAATCTCGTTTCCAGCCTTCTCACCCTCATTTTACTCTCAAATTAAGCTTGGAATCAAGTGTTCTTGATGTTAAAAGGTGCAATTCAAAGTATATAACCTATGAGGAGTGCATTTCAAGCTTTAAACCATGATTTTGAAGCTTGGAAGGGCGTCTTTCCATATCCCCTACTTTTGAACGAGGTAAGCAAAGTGTTCTTGATTGAATTCATGTTATTTACTTGGTTTGGAGCTTGGGTTTTGGTTAGAGAGTGAAGTTTTGATGATTAGTGCTTTGTTTTTGGATTGGAACTTGTGTAGAACTTTGGTGAGCTTAGTTGATTGGAAAGGAGATCGATTCTTGCTCGTTGCTTGGAGTTGAGGTAAGGGAGTTATGTTTTCAAGTTCATTTAATGCCATTAGCTTGAGTTTGCTTGAAGAATTAAAGTGGTTTTAGCTATGGCATTAGTTAAAGGTTTTGGTTGAATTGTGGTGGACTAAGAGATTTAGGAGGATTGGATTGATGTTACGAGACATCATAGATTAGCTTATGATAGTTGGTTATGTTCTATGCAACATGTTCTATGAGTGTATGAAATTTGGAGGCATTCCAAGCATGTTTGATATGTGTAGGAAGCGCCCAAAGTTCATAGCAGCAAAATGCGCCAAATTCTGCATTTCTGTAGGTTGGCGACGCGTCACCAATTACAGCTCGAATCCCGCGACGCGTCTCCAATCCAGAAAAATGTCACAGAACGTTACCAACTGTGGCGATGCGTTGCCACAAACAAAAATGGCAAATTTTCCACATTTTGCTAGGATGATTCAAGTGAGACCTAAGGGGGTTCTTAGAGTACCTTGGGGTCTAAGGATTCCGGGGGTACTCCAAGACTTCCAGAAAAGTCCCACAAGACATAAGAGTTTCCTTGAGTTTTGTAAGGTTTAATGGTTGCTTGTGCAACAAGCAAGGAAACTAGGTCAGTATGGAGAAAACCATGATGATCCTTAATGATTTTTAGGTCAGTTATAGCCTGGGCAGGTTTACTTAAGACAAAAGTGAAAAGGAAAATCATTCATGGTGGACTAGGTGCTTGTTTGGGCTTTCTATGATGTCATGATGCATCATAAGTGTGTTTGTAATGGTGCATTATGGCCTATGCAACTTGTTTTATAGGCATGAAGAGTTGGATGCCATTCTAAGCATATTTGGTAGGCTTGGGAAGCCTTCCAAGGTGCTTAATGTACATGTATGGAGAAAACCATGATGATCCTTAATGATTTTCAGGTCCATCAACCTCAATATCTCCACAACATGAAACTAAGTGAGAATTCTATAATTATCAGAAAGAGGTCTTCAACCAGCAAGAAAAACACTAAGGATAGCATATAGATATGTATATGTAATATGTTGTGAGCTCATATAGTGTGAGGCTAAGCCTATGGATATACATTTCAGTCCCTTGCAACTTATCCTCTACCCAGTCCTTAAACAACAAGGCAAAGCCTTGCCTGCTAGCAAGCATTGCTTACTAGCTTAACTAGTGAAGTTCATCACTAGTTGAACCTCCCTTATGTTGTATAGGTGAACATGGTGTATGCACCTTGCTTGAGTTACAAGAAACTCACTAGGTGTACTAAGCCTCCACATAGTGCCTCAAGTTCTTAGACTTCCCTAGGTCGCTTGTGTACTAAGCTTCTACCTTAAACCCTACCAATAGTGCACTAGGTTCTCACTTTTGTCTTAAGTAAACCTGCCCATGCTATAACTGCACTAAACCTTCACTCAAGGCACATACCTATCCACAATTACTTGGTTCACTAAATGGAATGGCACTTGTCATGGAGGGACTCATAATCAGTAACTCCTATAGAACCTAACTAGGTGTGCTAGGGCTCCCGCACCAAAAACCTTATACCTAAAGGTACAGCTAGGTCTACGATGGTACTAAATCCAACACTAAAGATAGTAATGCTCCATTGTGCCCCCCGTCTTAACCTTGTTTTCTTGCTTGTAGCACAAGTAGCCAAAACACAAGAAAACTCCTTGGAGTTGAAGGAGTTTTGCAGGCCTCAGAGTGCCACTGGGACACATTGACCCTTAGGTATACAAAGCAAACCCACGGGGCCTTCCCTCGAGCTCTCTAGCAAAAGTTGGTTTTGTTGACCATCATAATTGTGGCAACTCGTCCTTATAATGGAGAACACACGAATTGAATCCTAGGGGTTTAGCGATGCATCTTCGGCCTTAGTGATGTGTCATGAACCTCTTCATGCCCAACATAACTAACATGTGCAAAAGCACCTTGGAAGGCTTCCCAAGCCTACCAAATCTGCTTAGAATGGCATCCAACTCTTCATACCTGTAAAACAAGTTGCATAGGCCATAATGCACCATTACAAACACACTTATGATGCATCATGACATCATAGAAAGCCCAAACAAGCACCTAGTCCACCATGAATGATTTTCCTTCTAACTAATGCTATTGCCAAAACCACTTGATTCCTTCAAGCAACAACGCCTCAATAGTATTAACTAAGATTGAAACTCTAAATCCCCTACCTTAATTTCATGCCACAGGCAAAGATCAAGCATTCCAACACCAAGAAAATGGCTTCACTAGGTTCTTCCTAGGTTGTAAGACAAACCAAAGCAATCGGCACCAAATTAACACAATCTAACGAAAACCAAGTATTTAAAGGCCAAATAAACAAGAAATCACCAAGGATTTATAGTTACCTCGTGCATAAATCCAGCCTAAGATAGAAAAAACATGATTCTAAGCTTCCAAAGCACAAAAATTCCTTGAAACAAGCCACCCATTACTTATACACCCATCAAACCTTTAATTTCCACCAAGAAAGCTTGAATTTGAGCAAGAATTGAAGGAGAAATAAAGGGAGAAGGATGGAGCTCTGATTTTTTTGAAAGGAATGCATGAAGAGTGGTAGCCGAGCTCATTCTCCATAAAGTTATAAGCCATGTTTTAATAAACCCTCAAACTTTCTTTAAATTTTGCAAAAAGCCCTTTTCCCCAAATAGTAACCTAAGGTTAACCTTAGTGAGACCTTAAGCACTTAAGCAAAATTTTGGGTGCTAAGCAGGGGTTAGGTTTTAAAAATATTTTTGACTGCTAGGACTCGGCCTGACACCTCAGCATGCAAAATTACCATTGCCCTCATACTACTTTTAATGCCATAATCTCCTCGAAACCTAGTAAACCTTAACTAACTTGATTGAACTTGCTAAATGGACAAAAAATAAGGTATTAAACTAGGGATTTACCTAATTATAAATCTTAAATAGGCTTCCCACTAAGCGGGCTATAACAAAATGCATGAGTAAGATTCCATATGCCTCAGCATTTGGATCTATCATGTATGCCATGAAATGTACTCATCCCAATCTATCATATGCCTTGAGCATGATGAGCAAGTACCAATTAAAACCTTGGTGATAGTCATTAGATATATGTTAAGAATATCCTTAAATACTTGAGAAGGACTAAGGATGCATTCTTGGTTTATGGAGGAGAGGATGAGCTTATTGTAATGGGTTACACCAATGCTAGCTTCCAACCTGATAAGGATGATTTCTGATTGTAATCCGGTTATCTATTTTGCATTGGTGGTGGTGCTGTGAGCTAGAAGAGTTCAAACTAATGGATAGTAGGAACTGTACAATAGAATCTGAATACATTGCCGCCTTTAATGCTATGAAGGAGGTAGTCTGGATCAAGAAGTTCATCATGGAACTTGCAGTGGTTTCGAGCATTGCCAACTTGATCAAGCTTTATTTTGGCAACAATGGAGAAATCACACAGGCTAAGGAACCTTTATCTCACTAATGATCCAAACACATACTCCAACGCTATAATCTCATTATAGAGATAATTGAAAGGGTTGATGTGAGGACATCCAAGACCTCAACAAATAGCAATATTGTTGATCCACTAATGAAACCCCTTACACAATAGAAGCATTACAGTCATTCTAGATCTATTGGTATTAGATACAAAGATGATTGGCTTTAGTGTAAGTGGGACTTTGTTAGTGTTGTGCCTAAAAGCCAATCATGAGATGATTCTATTTTGTATATTGAGTCATGTTATTTTATTGATTTATTATTCCAATAATTTTTTTTGTTGTTTATTTCTATGTAACATAATCAAACATAATTATAAGCCTAGAATAATAGTATTCTTAAATGTCTCTAGTCTAGTATTATTGTGGTGTGGGTTGTAATAATACAAAAAGACTAGCATATATGGAGACTAATATGAGATATGTGGTCTATATATATGTACAAGTTGAAGAACTTGTGTATTGGATTGACTCACCATGAGAATGCTACATGGATTGCTATGTCTGCCATAAGTGATTCTCATATTGATCAAAGTATATGTAGACCTTTGACTTAAGGTCATCAAGGTTCTCTACATGTGAGTCATATACTTTGATATTTCTCCGTGTTACTCGTAATTGAGTGAACAAGAAGGTGGCCATTGGGTATGCCACTTATCATGCGAAGGGATTTGTATGATCAAGATGGGATTTGTCTCATCTATGTAATGGGAGTGATATCTTCTGGAACCCTTAATTGAGTGAGACTAAGGAAATGCAAGGCCATGCTCAGATGAGTTGATATAGGATATGAATGTCATTAGTTTAAGTCAGTCTTCTCGGGAATTAAGGTACCAAAGATTGGGCTATACAAAAGTGATGCATTCCATGCCTTATGCTCGGTCATGCTATGCTTGGACAAATGGATGATGGAATATAGGAATGATGATCATAGAGATTTAGTCAAATCACTGACTATCTTGTCACTTGGGTAGCAATGATGTGTTACTAGACACTACCCAGTTTTTATGATCATAAACTTGATTATGATTATTGCTAGTGTGATAGGAGCCTATAAGGTCACACACATAGAGCCAGTTAGATTATTTGAGAGCATGGGCCAAATTGTTTGGTTTTGGTGTCATGATAATTTTGGATTAATTATTGGCCCTATAGTTAAGCCATTGTTAAGCCTAAAATTAGCCCTAATTAGATTAGGGTTATGAAACCTATTTGTGTTAGGAGTTTTTCTTCACTATATATATGTTATATAGTGTTAATTTTGTTAAGCCCCCTAGGGAAAAAATTTAGAAAAGGTTTTGAAAACCTCCGGCGGCACTTTTCTCTTGTCTTTTTTTGGAGGATGTAAGTTAGCATTGTAGGCACAAGAGGAATGCTCATACTAGAACCTGGGGAAGGCATGGTATTCCATCTAGTTTATGTGGATACTGTAAAAAAATTGAACACATCAACTATTCAATTTTTGTGATTCAGCTTAACAATTGAGAGAAATATCTCAACCTACTAGGTTCAAAATTTTCAAACACACAATTTTCCCCGTTTCACTTGGATCCTGGATGGTTTTGATTAATTTTGCTGCATTTTTTGGCTCTTAAAACCCTACAGTTAAATCCTAGAGAATGTACCTCTAGAGTTAGAGTAGGTAAATTTCTGGGCTATACGGTCTTAGAACGAGGGATCAACACCAAATCTGATAAGATTGAGACAATCCTGTCAATACTTGAACCACAGAGCAAGAATGAATTTCAAAGGTTCGATGGAAGGTTAACCACCCTTGGACTATTTATATCTAGATTTGAGGATTGACACCACCTCTTTTTTTCTTCTAAATCTTCAAGGAGGAAGTAGAGTTCAAATGGGAAAAGGAGTGCAAAGAAGCCTTCAAGTAAATCAAAGAATATCAACAACGGCTCCTAACACCTAAAAAGCCTCAATCTAATGAGCTCTTAATTCTTTACTTGGCAGTCATTAAAGGCTTCATAAGCACTATTCTCATTACTGAACTTGGTTAAAGCAACAGCCCATGTACTATATTAGCTGAACGCCCTTCATTAAGCGGCATTATGATACCCAATCCTCCAAAAGGCCCTTTTTGGCTTTGTTGCGACAAATAGGATGTTTCGACCATACAGTCAAACACATAAAATGATTGTTCAAATAGAGCTACCACTGAATGATTGTTCAAATAGAGCTACCACTGAATGTTATCTTAAAAAAATAAGACAATTTAGGGAGATTGGCAAAATGGCGCATTAAGATGAAAGAATTTAACATCCAATAAAAACCCAGGCTAGCCGTAAAAGCTCAGGCTGTGGCCAACTTTTTCTCATAAATGATGCTAGCAGAGGACACTAAAGGAAAGCTTGACCTTGACATCCTTTCTTGGGAAATTTATTTTGATGGCATTTTAAGACTTGACCACCAAGGGGTTGGAATCATATTGCAAAGACCATTTTGTATGGTGGTAACACTAAGGATAGGGTTCTAATTTCCTGTGACCAACAATCTAGCCAAATACAAAGCCCTCCTAACTAGATTAAGGATGGCTAGTTGAGTAGTGGCATGACACCGATAGATTTATAGTGGCAACACTAAGGATAGGGTTTTGATTTTCTATGACCAACAATCTAGCCGAATATGAAGTCCTCTTAGCTAGACTGACGATGGTTGATTAAGAATTGGTATAACACCTATAGATTTGTAGTGCTTCCCATCTAATCATACTAACCCAAAAAAATTGTAGTCAAGCATCCCACTCTTTGAAGGCATTTGGTCTTGGTTAAGAATTTGATCAATACATTTCACCACATGCAGATTCCAAAAGCTAGGAGCACAAGGGTAAATGCCCTGTTGAAAGGCCAGGAAGATGCCATGATGATAGAATTGATAGAGCCATTAATCTACTTCTTTGTGCATCAGGCCCTCATGGGTGACTAAAGAAAGACAATACATCTCTATCTCAAAATTGGCACCCTGAGTGGGATGCTTGAGGAACAGAGAAAAGTCAGGATTCACTTAGGAAGATTCACCATCATAGGCAATGATCTTTACGGAGGAGGACTTGCTTCTCCCCTTCAAAAATGTTTGACCCCTAGAAACGTTAGGAACTTCGCAAAGAAACTCATCAAGCAGAACACCTATTGGAAAAGATTCTTTAGCCCATAAAATACTAAGGCAAGGATATTTTTGGCCAAAGATTTGTAAGGATGCTAGAGCCTTGGTACAGTGATGCTATGCTTGCCATCTTAATTCCTGGATTTAGAAGTTGTCATCCTTAGAGGTCCTGTTTACCATAAATCCTTGGGCTTCACCATGTGGATCCTTGATTTGATTAAAGCACTTGCCACAGCACCTAGGCAGGTGAAGTACTACATTATTGTTGTTGATTACTTCATTAAGTGGGTGGAGGTAGAGCCCCTAGCAACCATAACGGCCCTTCAGATTATAAACTTCCTATGAAAGAATATTGTTTATTAATTTTGATACCCATAAGTCATTGTTATAAATAATGGCAAGCAATTTCAATTTGATAATTAATAAGTGCGTAGGTTTGTGGAGTAGAAAGGGCATTTGGCTCTATTTCGTGCTAATGGCTCATCCGCAATAAAATGGACAATTTTATATCACTAATCACACTATAAAGAAATGGTTGGAGAAGAGGTTAGCTAAAGCCAAAGGGTGATGGGCTAGAGAGTTACCAAGTGTCTTGTGTGACTATCGAATGACCCTCTGGGAATCTACAAGATAAAGCCCCTTTGCTATGGTGTATAAGAAGAAGACACTTGTACCAATTAAGATTACACATCCTACCTTATGTGTGCAAATGTTTGTGGGTGAGGCCAACAACTAGGGACTAGAACCGAATTGGACCTTTTAAAGGAATTTAGAGAAGATGCCTAGGTCCGAATGAGAGCTTTTAAGCAACGAGCAACTTTAGCCTATGATGGGAAGGTCAAATAGAAAAAATTCAGGAGGGAATGGTCCTTGTCAGGGGAAAATTAACAAGAAAAAATCCAGGACATGGGTCATTGAGAACTAACAGGGATAGGCCATACCTAGTGAAGAATAAGGTTAGAAAGAGAGTTCCTGAATTGATGGAAGCTAGTTGTAGGACCATACCTAGAACCTATCACTCTAATGATCTATGTCCTTACTTTGTTTAAAAAATACCAATAAAGGCATTATTATCTTTATGATCTATGATTATTAATTATATCTATGGTAGTGACATCTATCTCATGGTTAACAGTAATTAAAGAATCACCATGACAAGAATTAAAAAAAAATAAGGTCCTAAAGGACCATGAAGATATGATGCCTAAAATGTGACCAACGAAAAGGCTTAAAAAAGCCCTAGATGAATCAAATGTAGGTCAATAATGGCCATTGGAGGAAACTCCATGAATGAGGCTAGCCAAAAATAAAGCCCAAAAAGGGCCATCTAGGCAACGACCACAAGAAGTTTTCTATTTGATGAAGGCTCCTGGAACTTATATTAAACTAAAAGAGCCCATAGAAGGCCTAAGAAGGAATAAGCCCTATTCAATGGGCTTAAAAGGATGACACAAACTTGAGAAAAAAAAGGGCACAAAGAATTCAATAGAAAAATGTCCATTACACCTTTCTTGAATTTACAAGGAGACTTGTGCATTACAAAGTTGTTATAGAAGCATCCTAGACTACTCATATTGACTTTCTAGTGTTGATAAAGGATTGCAAACCAAATGCTGAGAAAGAAGGCAGCAACTTGATACAGGTCAGGAAGCACAAATCAGGTACTAGCGGAGAAATGCAAAAGAAGCAGCAAGCATAAACCTTGCAGAAGTACCACATGTTCATCTTATCAAATTAACTTGGATGGAATTTGTCAAAAATGATTTAGTGGCAATGATACCTAAAGTCTATCATTTAATAAGGCCTTTTCTATATCAGTGGCATCCATAGCCTTTTTGAATGATGCTACTCCCAACTTGTCCTTCTTGGGCCATGTGTTAAAGGTCACACCCTGATCCACATACACGGTTAGAAATGATAGATTAAGATCTAAGTGCCTTTACTCAACCTGAAAGTGACAAGAAAAGAAACCATCATAGAACTCCACAAAGGCTTCCTTACCGGGCCTTTATTCTAGCACTCCATTTCCCTCTGATGAGGCTTGAGGTGTGCCCCCTTAGATATTGAGTAGTCCTATCCACCCACATAGCCCAATCTGATAGGGAGGGAGGCACCATGCCATTTAAGCTAGTCCCACCTTGAGGAGCCATAGGACCCATTTTGATGTCTAAGAATCTTTTATCAAGAGCCCTAGCTGGGTCTTGAGTGGCTAGACTATCATGAGCCAGCTTCTCATTTTTCGTAGCTTTATGGATGGTCTTAGCCACTTTTTAAAGGCTCTACCCTACTTGTTGATGAGCTTTTGTTGCTTTTCCAGCTCGCTTTCCAACCCATTCACCCTCTTGGATAGCACCTCATGGCTCGACCATTCTTGGCCCAATTCCCTATTCAAGGCCGCATTTGAGGCATTTAGGTTTTTAGCCTAAGTGACCAGGGCCTCACTCTCCTCCCTTAGGTAGTCAACCTATTATTGATGGTGTAGGTGACAATAGCCTCCTACAAATGGAAAGGATTAAAAAAAGCATACAAAAGAGTAAAAACGTAACAATAAGTATGTATCATACCTAAAGAAGGCTCGTGGCTGTGTTCATCTATTGTGACCCATCCCTTCTCGAAGAATGAGCCAGATAGTGGCGATATGTAAGGATCTTCAAGGCCTCCAAGGCCTTTGGGTAATGTTGGTCTTATGCTCTAGTATCGACTCGTTAATGCCCAACACCCAATGTGGGTTAAAAACCTGCTCCGATGCTATTCCCTACTCTGTCAAACCGTGCTTCTTCGCCTGCCCCTGCATTAGAATCAGATTCTTGGGGCAAAAGTAGGGGTCTACCTTATCTAGTGAAGTATACCCTATTCAAGGATGCCTTTGTGTTTGACCACCTAAGGGAGGCTTCTCTAGAACCATCCTTGCAGGAATGATGGTAGTGGAAAGAGAAAGAATAGCCACTACCAGAGACAATGCCACTATAGTGGAAGCAAAAAGGGGCTTGCTCCCCTTTGACATTTTTGTTATAGAAGCTGGATCAAAACATCTGCAATAATCAAAGAATGACATCAAATTGATGCCATAAAAAAAAAAGGAAACCATCAAGGCAAAAAGGCATACCATTGTTCTAATTTTTATTAGACTTATTGGACTCAGCCTTCTTCTAAGAAGAGGCTAAGGCATGGGATATCTTCCTTCCTTGTTGAGGGCCCCCACTGAGTGACTCCTCTAGGAGAACTACCAAAGGTGCCATCTATGGTGCGGGTGTGGCAAAACTAGCACCAAACATATTGGGATCGTGAGCAACTAGCAGAATTTGAAGTTTTCGGGCATCATGTAGCCCGTTGACTATGCTCTTACACTTACCCAGATGATCTTGAGCATGACCACACATATCTGTATTAAAATGAAAAAGTTAGGATGAGCCAGGTAAGAAGCATAGGCATAAGAATGCGGGCAAAGTAAGTTCAGCTGTCAAAATCCATTGGACCTTATTAGGCCATCAAAGCCCTCTCAAAGGCCTCTATTAGTGAGCCCTTCTTATCAAGAGACCAGTCAAGGGGACTGATCACATCAGGGTAAGATAAATGTGTTAGTGTTGCACTCAAAAGCCAATCATGAGATGACTGTATTTTTGCACATTGAGTCATGATATTTTATTAAGGCATTAATCCAGCAATTATGTTTGTTGTTTTATTTCTACTTAATGTAATAAACATAATTGTAACCTTAGAATAACGATATTCTCAAATGTCCCTGGTCTAGTATTATTGTGTAGCGGGTTATAGAAATACATAACGACTAGCATATGTGAAGACTAATATGAGATATGTAGTCTACATATGGGTACAAGTTAGAGAACTTGTTCCTAGACGGACCCACCATGAAAACGCTACATGGATCATTATATGAGTGTCATAAGTGATTCTCATTTTGATCATGGTATATGTAGTCCTTTAACCTAAGGTCATCAGGGTTCCCTACATGTGAGTCACATACTTTGATACTTCCCATTGTTACTCGTAACTAATTGAACTTGAAGGAGGTCATTAAGTATGTGACATATCATGTGAAGGGATTTGTATTATCAAGATGGGATTTGTCCTTCTTATGTAATGGGAGTAATATCTTCGGGCCTCTTGATAGAGTGAGACTTAGAAAATGCATGGCCATGCTTGAATGAGTTGATATACAATATCAATGTCATCAATTTAAGTTAGTCTACTCGGTAATCAAGAAACTAAAGATTAGGCAATACGAGAGTGACACATTCCATGTCTCGTGCCTATTCTTGATATCTTGGACAAAGGGACAATGGCATATATGAGTAATGATCATAAAGGTTTAGTCGAATCATAGACAATCTTGTCACTTGGGTATCAATAATGTGTTGCTAGACACCGCTCATTGCTTATGATCATAAATGTGATTTATGATCATTGCCAACGTGGTAAGAGCCTATTGGGTCGCACACATAGAGCTATTTGGATTATTAGAATGCATGGGCTAATTATTTGGGTTATGGTTTCATAATAAATTTGTGTTAATAAGGGGCCCAAAAGTTGAGTCATTATCAAGCCCGAAATTAAAGCCTAATTGGATTAGGGCTTTGAAACACATTAGGCCTAGAAGTTGAGTCTCACTATAAATACAACTTTTAGTGAGAAATTTGCAGCTTTTTGCCCTAACCTCCAGAATAGGACAGCCACACTCTTCTCTTGCATTCCTTTGAGGACGCAAGCTAGCACTACAAGCGCAAGAAAAATGCATCTGCCGGGATGTGGTGGAAGCATGGTGAACCCGAGAAGCTCATGTGGATACCATAAAGAGCTTGAACACGTTAACTGTTTAGATTTTATGATTCGACTCTATAGTTGGGTGAAATATCTTAACCGAATTAGGTATGAAAATTTTTGAACATCCGGTTTACCCCATTTCACTTGGATCCTAGAGGGTTTTAGTTAAATTCCACTATGCTTGTTTGGCTCCCGAAACCCTACAGTGGTATCAAAGCTACTAGTGAAACCCTAAATCAGGATTGAATGTCGAATCGCGTGATGTTGTGTGTTCGGTTGCTTTCAGCCATAATTAATTAGATTAATTCATAATGCATGAAACTGGAACTCGTAATGAACATATGAGATATATGAAGAAACAACACAAATTTGTTAATGAGATTAACCCAAAATTGATTGGTATGAGATACCTATATGGAATAGGACTCTTGCAATAATTGCAAAACCTTAACATGGTTCGGATTCGGCCTGTTCGGGCACCGAAAGTAGAGCACTTTTGGTGGCTCGAATGGAGTTATCTTGGGTGCCTACTTGCTCGAAATAGAAGATGTCGAGCAACACAATTGTAAGACAATTTTTTGCACCGGGGGGGTGCTGCCCCTCGCAAGCCCCTGCAAGGGCAGCCCCTCTTGACCACACCCGCTGAACCGCCCGCTGACCGGCCAGCGGGACCACCATATGCGAAGCGCCACATTAATAAAAATTGGTTAATCAATGCGCATTAATTGGCATGCCTTTTTTTTGAATGAGATTTGATGTGTTATGCTGATTGGTGGTTGTAGCATGGTGCATGGTTATAGCCCTTTATTGGTTGTACTTGTAAATACGGCCTGCAAGTCATGCCTTTCTTATCACTCTCATTGTACATTCTGTTCTCACCTTACTCCCCTTAAATGTAACTCAGGGTTTCTATTATTAATGTAATGGTACATTATGGGATCGTCCAAGGTGGTATGTCCAAGGAAGAGACAACAAAAGGCAACCAAGAAAGGAGGAGAAGGAGCTTGTGAAGACCCTTTTTTTTTCTTAGGCTTTTATGATATTTTCATTGGCTTTAGAATATCACATAGTTTGGGCCATAACCATGTCACGTTTACTTTCTTGTTAGCATGAGATGCATATTTTATATTTGTATGTGATGCATGTATAAGACAACTGGAGATAACAAATTAGTGAGATCAAAAGAGAAGTCCCTCTAAAAAATATTAAGTCATTAAATGTGATGCCTTCCAAATGTTCGTACTCATCAAGACTTTGATTAACATTGGGTGGGTTTGCCAAAGCAAAGCACCTATGTTCATCTTGGTAAGGCATGAGGGGATAATAGTGATATCCAAATTGCTAACTTTGGGTCTGACTTAACTATGTCATCTTAATAGGATTAGGGACTTAGAGGCATATAGTTAGGCTTAAGTTCATGAGATGAGCTTGGATAATTATTGTTCACCCAACTATCCAAGAGTTGCCTACCTAAATAACTGTAACTTGAGAGAAAAGCCAAAGCTGACTCAGGTTGTAGTGAAATATGGATCTTGGCCCACTAGAATACCTCAACACCGAGGTGTTTCGAAATAATATCAAGTGTTATTATTTTGAGTAAAATAGTGGGAGTATTGTTAATAAAATTCATTATTAAATGAATTAAAATACATGACTCTTACGTTGCATATTTACTGTTGTAGATAACCATGGCACAAAACACATCAACACTTTTATTGTGATCGATCCTTGAGAAGGAAAAACTGAATGGGAGCAACATTCTCAAATGGTACCGAAACATGAGGATAGTCCTCAAGCAAGAAAGAAAGCCTTATGTCCTAGAGTAGCCTATTCCGAATGAGTTGCTGCCACTGCTCCAAGAGCTGAAAGAGATGCTCACAAGAGGCATTCTGATGAGGCTTTGGATATTGCATGCCTCATGCTTATTACCGTGGAATCTGAGCTTCAAAAGCAACATGAGAGCATGGGGGCGTTTGATATGATCGAACATCTCAAGATGCTCTTCCAAGAGCAAGCTAGGCATGAAAGGTTTGATACCTTTAAGGCATTGTTTCAGTGCAAAATGTCTGAGGGAAGTCCCATGGGTCTTTATGTGCTCAAGATGATTGGGTACATTGATAATCTTGAGAGTTTGGGATTTGCTCTTCAGAAATAGTTGGCTATTGATGTAGTCTTGCAATCGTTGCCTGAAATCTATAGTTAGTTCACCATGAACTATAACATGAATGACCTTGACAAGTCCCTCCCTAAATTGCTCAACATGTTGAGAACTGCTAAGCAAAACCTTAAGAAGGCTAAGCCCATTTTGATGGTTCAAAAGGGCAAGGGAAAGACAAAAACCAACAAGAAGAAGGATAAAGCTAAGGGAAAGTCCAATGCTAAATTTTCTTTAGCTGCATTGAAACCAAAGGGTGGTGTGGCAAAGGAAGGGGAGTGCTTCTATTGTAAGCAACCTGGACACTGGAAGCACAACCGCAAGCTCTATCTTGAAGAACTTTTTAAGGAGAAAGGAAGTAAGACTTCTACTTCAGGTATTCTTGTTTTAGAGGCTAACTTTTCTACTTCATTTTCTTGGGTATTGGATACTAGATGTGGATCTCATATTTGTGTAAATGTGCAGGATCTAAGTAGGAGTACAAGATTGGCCCGAGGTGAAGTGAACCTACCTGTTGGAAATGGAGCAAGGATTACTGCCTTAGCCATAGGGACTTATGTTCTCACTTTACCTAGTGGATTAGTTTTAGAATTAGACAACTGCTACTTTGTGCCTCCTATTAATAGAAATTTGATTTCTATTTCTTGTTTAGACAAGAAAGGTTTTTCATTTATAATAAAGGACAAATGTTGTTCTATTTATTTGAATGAAATCTTTTATGGTAGTGCTCAACTTAGCAATGGGTTGTATGTTCTACAACTCGAAGATCCAATCTATAATGTGAATACCAAGAAGGTCAGATTAAATGATTTGAACCCGACCTATCTCTGGCACTGTCGCTTGGGCCATATAAACGAGACCCGCATATCCAAGCTCCATAAGGATGGACTCTTGGACTCATTTGATTTTGAATCATATGAGACATGTGAGTCATGTTTGTTGGGCAAGATGACCAAAGCCCCATTCACAGGGCAAAGTGAAAGGGCTAATGACTTACTAGGACTCATACATAGTGATGTATGTGGCCCTATGTCTACACATGCTAGAGGAGGTTTCCAATACTTCATTACCTTTACTGATGACTTCAGTAGATATGGCTATGTGTATCTCATGAGACACAAGTCAGAATCCTTTGAAAAGTTCAAAGAATTCAAGAATGAAGTAGAGAATCAACTCGGGAAGAGTATCAAAGTGCTTCAATCAGATCGAGGTGGAGAGTACTTGGATCGAGAATTCCTTGACTATCTGAAGGAGTGTGGTATAGTATCACAACTCACTCCACCAGGTACACCTCAATGGAATGGTGTATCTGAAAGGAGAAATCGAACTCTGTTAGACATGGTTCGCTCTATGATGAGTCAAGCTGACCTTCCAAACTCCTTTTGGGGACATGCTCTAGAGACAGCCGCTTTTACACTAAACCGAGTTCCATCTAAATCGGTTCAAAAGACACCATATGAGATATGGAGTGGGAGGCATCCCAATTTGTCTTTTATGAAGATTTGGGGCTGTGACGCTTATGTGAAATGTCAATCCTCTGACAAACTAGGGCCCAAATCTCAAAAATGCCTTTTTGTTGGGTATCCCAAAGAAACAAAGGGTTACTATTTCTACAATCCTTCTGAGCAAAAAGTGTTTGTTGCTCGAACTGGTGTCTTTTTAGAGAAAGAGTTTATCTCTAAAGGAACTAGTGGGAGGAAAGTAGAACTTGAAGAAATTCAAGAACAACAAGGAGACATCGAACCTGAAATGGAACCTGAACAGACACCACAAGATGTTGTGGTTCAAGAGTCTGTTCCTGTAGCACAGAGCCCACGTAGGTCTGGTAGGATTCGGCGTGAGCCTGAGAGATATGGATTTCTTGTGACTCACACTGGTGATGTGATGCTCATGGATCAGGATGAGCCCACAACCTACCAACAAGCTATGTCGGGGCCTGACTCTGAGAAGTGGCTAGTGGCCATGAAATCCGAGATGGAATCCATGTATGAAAACCAAGTATGGACTTTGGTTGACCCACCTGAAGGGGTAAAACCCATAGGGTGCAAATGGGTTTTCAAGAAGAAAACTGACATGGATGGTAATGTGATTACCTTTAAGGGACGATTAGTTGCAAAAGGTTTCAAGCAAATTCATGGTATTGACTATGATGAAACTTTTTCACCAGTTGCTATGCTTAAATCCATCCAAATTTTGTTCGCTATTGCTGCACACTATGATTATGAGATATGGTAAAAATGGATGTCAAAACTGCATTCCTAAATTGGTTGGAAAGCTACTTGAGGATGTGTATCCATGAACATTGCTGCAACTATGATTAGGGTATTTGTCACTCCTAAATGGAAAGTTACTTGAGGAGACATGCCAGGGTTTTGTCACTCCTAAAGTGTGCAAGTTGCAAAGGTCCATTTATGGACTGAAGCAAGCTTCTCGAAGTTGGAATCTTCATTTTGATGAAGCAATCAAAGAGTTTGGTTTTATCAAAAATGAAGATGAACCTTGTGTCTACAAGAAGGTTAGTGGGAGCGCTATTATCTTCTTGGTGTTGTATGTAGATGACATACTACTCATCGGGAATGACATTCCCGAGCTACAGTCTGTGAAGACTTGGCTAGGGAAATGTTTCTCTATAAAGGATTTGGGTGAAGCCGCCAATGTGTTAGGTATCAGGATCTATAGAGATAGAGCTAGAAAGCTTATTGGCCTAAGTCAAAGTACATACATTGACAAAGTGCTTAAAAGGTTTAGCATGAAAGATTCCAAGAAAGGATTCTTTCCCATGTCACATGGTATAACTCTTTCTAGATCTCAGTGTCCAAGTACACGCAAGGAGAGAGAGCGCATGAGTAAGATTCCAAATACCTCAGCAATTGGATCTATCATGTATGCCATGATATGTGCTCAACCTGATGTCTCGTATGCCTTAAGCATGATGAGCAGGTGCCAATCAAACCCCAGTAAAAGTCATTGGACAGCTGTTAAGAACATCCTTAACTACTTACGAAGGACTAAGGACGCATTCTTGGTCTTTGAAGGTGAAGATGAGCTCATTGTAAGAGGTTACACCGATGCTATCTTCCAATCTGATAAGGATTATTTTAGATCACAATCAGGTTATGTGTTTTGTATTGGTGGTGGTGCTATGAGCTGGAAGAGTTCAAAGCAAGAGACAGTAGCCGACTATACAATAGAATCTGAGTACATTGCCACCTCTGATGCTGCGAAGGAGGCAGTTTAGATCAAGAAGTTCATCACTAAACTTAGAGTGGTTCCAAGCATTGCTGACCCGAGAAAGCTCTATTGTGACAACAATGGAGCAATCATAGAGGCTAAGGAACCTCGATCTCACTAGCGGTCCAAACACATACTCCGATGCTATCATCTCATCAGGGAGATCATCGAGAGGGGTGATGTGAGGATATGTAGGACTTCAACAGACATCAATATTGCTAATCCACTGACAAAGCCCTTTACGTAGCAGAAGCATGATAGCCATTCTAGATCCATCGGTATTAGATACATGGATGATTGGCCTTAGTGCAACTAGGAGATTGTTAGTGTTGTGCCCAAAAACAAATCATGAGATGATTGTATTTTTACACATTGAGTCATGATAATTTATTAAGGCATTAATCCAGCAAATATGTTTGTTGTTTTGTTCTTACGTAATGTAATAAAAATAATTGTAACCCTAGAATAATGATATTCTCAAACGTCTCTGGTCTACTATTATTGTGGAGTGGGTTACAGTAATACATAAATACTAGCACATGTGGAGACTAATATGAGATATGTAGTCTACATATAGGTACAAGTTGGAGAACATGTTACTGGACCGACCCACCATGAGAATGCTACATGGATCGTTATATGAGTGTCATAAGTGATTATCATTATGATTATGGTATATGTAGTCCTTTGACCTAAGGTCATCAAGGTTCCTTACATGTGAGTCACATACTTTGATACTTCCCTTTGTTGCTCGTAACTGAGTGAACTTGAAGGAGGTCATTGGGTATGTCACATATCATACGGAGGGATTTGTATGATCAAGATGGGATTTGTCCCTCCTATGTAACGAGAGTAATATCTTCGGGCCCCTTGATAGAGTGAGACTTAGAAAATGCAAGGCCATGCTCGGATGAGTTGATACACGATATCAATGTCATCAATTTAAGTTAGTCTACTCAGTAATCAAGAAACCAAAGATTGGGCTATACGAGAGTGACACATTCCATGTCTTGTGCCCATTCTTGATATCTTGGACAAAGGGACAATGGCATATATGAGTAATGATCATAAAGGTTTTGTCGAATCATCGACAATCTTGTCACTTGAGTAGCAATGATGTGTTGCTAAACAACGCTAATTGCTTATGATCATATATGTGATTTATGATCATTGCCAATATGGTAAGAGCCTATTGAGTCGCACACATAGAGTTATTTGGATTATTAGAATGCATGGACTAATTATTTGGGTTATGGTTTCATAATAATTTTGAGTTAATAATGGGCCCAAAAGTTGAGCCATTATTAAGGCCTATTTGGCCTAGAAGTTGAGTCTTACTATAAATACAACTTTTAGTGAGAAATTCATAGCCTTTTGCCCTAACCTCCCAAAGAGGACAGCCGCACTATTCTCTTACAATTCCTTGGAGGATGCAAGCTAGCACTGCGAGTGCAAGAAAAACACATCTTCCGGGACGTGGTGGAAGTGTGGAGATCCTGAGAAGCTCATGTGGATACCATAAAGAGCTTGAACACGTCAACTATTTAGGTTTTTGTGATTCGACTCTATAGTTGGGCGAAATATCTCAACTAAATTAGGTATGAGAATTTTCAAACACCCGATTTACCCCATTTCACTTGGATCCTGGAAGGTTTCGGTTAAATTCTGTTGTGCTTGTTTGGCTCCTGAAACCTTACAAAATTGGCCCTGTTGATCCCAATTCACCTTAGGGTAGTCTCTAAAATTCTAGTTTAAATGATCAGGAACAACCCTTCGTAATTCTCATTTTGGACAACAGTCTTCAAGTATGTGAAAAGGCCATGGTAGGACTTGTGCTTTTTAGAGCCCTGGAATTAAGAAGGCTGCTTGTTGATGGCTTATTGAAGGGCCTTGGTGAGAAAGCACATGAAGCCCCATTCTCGCTCTCGCAAAGTGAAGGGGAATTGATGCTTCTAGTTAGCTGATGACTTCTTGCAGATGACAAAGCCAAAACAATTGTTGCCCCAACGGTCGATGAGGGAAATATGGAAGAACCTAACATAATTTTTTAGCTTTAAAGTATGAAATTAGGTGGTAAGAAAATTCAATCTTGATTGTCAAGCTTCCATTAATCATCATGTCCTTCCATGAAGTGTCTTATAAGAGTTTCAGAATGAAAAATATGAGAACTCTAGGGTTTACAGGATGAAATTAAAAGGATGGCATGACAACCAAATTTAGTGGAGAGAATTTGTTTTGTGGACAAAAGGTGTTACTTTTCAACTCTTGATTGAAGCTTTTTCCTATAAAATTAAAGTTTAAATTGTCTGGTCCCTTTATTGTTGAAAAGGTCCTTCCATGTGGAGCGATTATGTTACAAAGGAATGATTAATTGATTTTTCTTGTCAATGGTGAAAGTATCAAACCATTTTTTGGTGAAGCACTTCAATAGATTAAGTTTATCATTTTGGCTGAGCCAACACCTACTTTAGTCCCAATTCAAACATTGAGCTAGCAACGTTAAATTTAGTGCCTATTGGGAGGTAATCCACTCACTTATTTAGGTTTCAATTTCTTGTTTTTGAGTGCTTTTATTTACATAATTAGTATGTCCAATAACTTATGTTTTTTTTTTCCATTTATATAGGTGGAATAATGTAATTTAGGGAGCTAATTTTGGCTGTAAAAAATTGACAGCCATCGAGTGTGATGTAAGTAAGAAATTGTACCTATGAAAATAAAAAGTGATCCTAAAACCATAAATAATGATGCCAAAATGGCATCAAAGCACAAGAGTCTTTCATCATTTTTCTTAGTCTTATGACAAAACATAACCAAAATTAATGAAAAAAGCAAGGCATTTCACTCTCCCCAATAACTGTGACACCAACACGGTGTCATCTGCCTTCTCCCTTCCTTTATGAGTCATCTTGTCCCCTGTTGTCCAGCATGCATAAATCTCCTCTGGTTCTCCATTTTTTTTCATTGCTTAATTCTTTCTCAACTTGTCCCTACTAACTTGCCAGCATCTCCACTTATTTCTATAACGATTGCTATTGTTCAGGTAAGTGCATTCTTTTTCCTATCCAGTTTGCTTGAGAATGATATAGGCAAAACTAAATTTTAGATAAGGGTTTGAATTGTAAAACTAATCTAGCTCTTTCCTGAATGGTTGAAATTGGGCTTTCTGGCTAGGTGTATGTGGATGAGGAACTTGTGGCTTGGGTTGGTGGATGTCAATCAATTGAAAAAAAAACAATTTCTTTGGTTCATATATGGTATTAAATGAAAATCCATAATCAACATCCATACCTGCTCTTGATGTTGTGGTTATGCTTATTTATTATACTTGAATTTAGTGGGTCTTTTATCAATTTCATCAATTGGATAGTGCACAATATGAAATCAGGAAAATTCAAAAGTTAATACTTCTTCATGTGGGAGGTTTCAGACTGGGATACAGTTATATGTGTTGTTTCTTTACATGGGTTATGTGTTCAACCATGCTCTAGATATTGTATATGCAGTATCATTATTTGGCATCCAAAGCTTGTTTATTGCATACAAAATTAGTAAACTTTTGTTACGCCCTTAGTAACTATTATGGGCATACCAAATTCATAAAGTTGTTCCTTCTAGTGTGTTGTTATTGTGGCTCCATCAAACTTTTCACTGTTATCTATCTAAAGCTTATTGTATGATCAACATTTCCCTTTTGCTTAGATGATTGTTGAATTATGACACTA
Source organism: Aquilaria sinensis (assembly GCA_005392925.1). Lineage (NCBI taxonomy): Eukaryota > Viridiplantae > Streptophyta > Magnoliopsida > Malvales > Thymelaeaceae > Aquilaria > Aquilaria sinensis. The sequence goes on from SMDT01000445.1 coordinate 143,521, forward strand.
AGAAACTAGCTTCCTCCCCAACTTCAATAGTTCCTTTGTTTTATAAACAATGTTCCATTCATAATTGTGTTGATGTTTTTTTTAGTCCATGTAGGAATATGATTCATTGCCTATCACATGAACAAAAAGGAAAAGTTATTGCTCCCACTTCTTCATAAAAAAAGCTTATATTCAAGAGCAACCCTTTGACTGGGTACTATTTATCAATGCCAAGACTCAACAAATTTTCTCTAAAAACCAAAATAGATGAATCACTTTAAAACAGACATTTTTCTATGACATTTCGGGTGGTGATAACCTTTGTACGCAAGTGAATCATAAAAGATGGCAAAAGTTGTGTACCCTTGTTATCACCGAGCCACTTATGACATTGTGATGAGAATTGTATGCCAACCTTTGTGGTAGACAAGATAAGCATGATAGAGCTCTAGCTACAAGCATCTAACTCTATATATCCAGTTCACTTCTCACAGTATTGGAAGCATCCTGGAAGTACCTCCTCACCTAGGTGATTAATATCCTCGTACAGTATCTCGTAATGAGTTAACAAGAGTGTTATATGGTGATCAAGTACCATGGGAAGTTACTAAGAAAGGTCTGATCAATCGTGTTCACTTCCTTAAAACTTGGCTCCTTACTAATTTGTGGGCATGGCATGACTTCATGAACTCCAACCCGCACCTTTACAACTCATTGTGGTCATCTTACACATGAGCAAGCTATGCATTTATATTGTGTGGCCAAGGATTATGAACTCAAACTAGGAATTCTAATTTGGAAAACTATCAACCACTGTGACTGAAGACCTACCAAGCGTATGATTTTTCCACAACTCATTACGTGGTTGGTTCGGCAGGCAGGAGTTAAAGTTGAGGCTAATATTGAATATGTCCACCTGACACCAAATGCTATTACTTCATCTAGAGTTTTGATGGCTGAAGACCATGTTATACAATGAGATAAAGAGGAAGATGAAGAAGATGACGAAGCCAGGGACCACTACCTAAATGATGAGGAGCCAAATGATCCATCCCAAGTCAATCCTAGACCTTGCATGTAGCCAACATATTCTAGTGGTGTTACATTGGAGTTTTTCACTCATGATATCCACAAAATCACTAAATAAATGAACCATCCTAGGCAAAGGCAAATCAAGATTAAACAAGACCAAATTAGGATTTGGAATGATCAGCAAAACATCCTAGCACTTTCACATTTTCGCTCTACAACTTCTATGCCTACACAACCATTTGAAGCTCCGAACACTGTTCAACCACTATTAGGTGTTTACCAATTCTATTATGGACCCAACGATTTGAATTCTCAACCTTTCCATCATTTGACAGATTGAGATGTAGGTAAGTTTCCTCGCCTCTCAAGTATAATCCCTTATTTTTTACTATTGCTATATTGAGGACAATGTTGGATTTGAGTTTGCGAGGAAGAGTTGGGCTTATCTTGTTTAGGCCTCTAGTATATAGTGTAGTTCTTTCATCTTAGGACCACCCTTTTGAGCTTGGCTAAGGCCAAGAAAAATAAGAAACACACTATTAAAGTACAAAAAGGACTCAATTGAGCAAGGTAGTAGTGATGAGAATGCAAAGCTACAAAACTATGTGGCTTAAGTGCACTTAAATGGAAGACTATGTTGAGTTGGCAGGAAACAAAGTTGAAAGGCTAAATTGCACACTTGAATTAGTGGTTTTAATAAAACTACTAAGTTTGAGTAGGCATTTTTGACCATGCAAAGTTGTGTGAGGACTAGTGTAATACTAGACTAGTTTTGGTAAACATCAATGATGGCTAGTCAAATCAAGTTCCCCACTAAAGTATTAAGGCATCATTGCCTTGTTTTACTTAACTAGCACTTATACTAGTTACTTGGCCAGTTGCACATGGGGGAAATGACACTTTGGGCTTATGTTGACTTGTGCTTATCAATGTAAGCCATGAAGTGACCTAAGTGCCTAAGTGAACATGTGATTTAGTGACGGAAGTGTGACCGTAAGCATGTGAAGGCTCCATTGAGCCACGCAAACTTGTTGAGGCCGAAAGCTAGCTTAATTGCCAACTTGGTTACAAGTGGCTTGTAACCGGAATTGCATGAGTCCACTTGACTCATTTTGCTCTCATTTTCGGGCTTGTTCTTCCTTGACCGAGACTTGCTTTCCCTTGTGTTCTTCAGTTGCTCTTGAGCTCATCAAATTGGTCTCGGATAAGGGAGGCATTTGGAGCTTGAATGAAGAGGCAAGCTTGAAGGCCTTAGTCTCCACACTAAACCACTCAAATTTGAGCTTTGGACTTGAAGAATGAAGGAAAGGCCGAAACATTCCAAGCTAGGGTTTGAGGTAATTTTGTGTTTTTCCTTGATTACAAGGTAGAAGTTCCATGAACAAAGATTGTTGATGCCTAAATGGTTATGTGCTAGGCTAAATTGGTTGAGGAACATTTCGGTTGAAAGTTGAGCATTGACCGAGAGAAAACAAGCTTGGAATTTGAGGTAGGTTCACTAAACTACTTGATTGCTTAGTAGTATAGCATGATTCAAGTGTTTAATGTAGCTAAGTGATGGTTAAATTTGCTAAATGACCTTAGTTACTTGATGGGCTATTGAGATTGTTTCGGTTATGGTTGTTAATTAGCTAATTGACTATGGACATGTGCTAGAAATGCTAGTGAATGTGGCCATTTTGCTAGGCATTCCGGAGCTCTAGTGGAAGTGGAGTTTATGGTGAAGTTTTGTGTGCAAAAATGCACAATGGCACATGTTATGGTACTTGGCCGAATGGTCATTGTGGTGTGTGTGTGTGTTCATTGTGTGCTTGAGTGATTCTTTGTGCTTGCTAACCATTTACTTATTATTGTGGCTTATATGCCTCGGGTTTGTTAGCATGTATATATATATGTTGTGTTTTTGTTGTCTTTGTGTCTTATTTTGCAGGTTATTATGAGCAAATGGATGTTAAGCCTTGAGTTGTGTACTCGGCTTAACTAAATAAACTCTTTAATGAGTTGGTATTGAAAGTGAACTCTACTGAGTATTTGTTTTTTAGAAAAGGACATTCAGCCTGAGTTGTAATTACTTGAGTTTGCTAGAGTGATTGTGCTAGGTTTGCTTGTATATCAAGGTATGTGCCAATGTGTGCTTGGCTTGATAGTTTTGTGCATTACAAGTCTTACTTTGTAGTTGGCCGAGACTTATGTCTTAAGAATGTGCAGGCTTTGGAGAGTGGGGCTTGTCTAGGTGGGCAGCTATGGATATGTGGACACTTGCTCTTATCATAGTTTTCACTTTTATGACCATGAACATGGCCATAGGTTTGGTTCTGTAGTGTGTCTTGTTGTATGGCATACTTAAGGTTCTGTTTGAGCACTAGGTGCTTTGGGTTGTAACATAACTTGGTATTGAAGACTTTGGAATCATGGCATGTAGCCATGTATGTGTATTAGGTAGACTACTTTTGTGGTACATGTTTATGTAGTCTCGGTTGCCTAGTTATTTTGTGGTACATGGAGTACCTAGGTGGGCCAAGTTATGTTTGCACTTTTGGATTGGTTTTGGACTTGTATATGATGAATGCTTATGGGCTTATGTATGTTCTGGCATGAATGAGATGATGTACTTCTTGTGAACCTCCTTTGTTCTTTTATGGCCGAGAGGTACATGTGCATTCAAACTTGGGTTTTCAAACTAAATGATACTTTGGGCTTCTTGGTTGCCATTCTAAAATAGCATACTTGATTGCACACAATTTAGACACTTAAATTCCAGTAAGTGTTTGCCTTGCTTGACATGCAAGTAACCTATTAAAGCCTTGCTTGTTCTGCAAGTTAGTGGTATTGGGCCTTACTTTTGCTGCAAGTAACTATTTAGGTTTGTTCATAAGCCTCCTGGGCCACCTCCCAGGCTAACACCTTAAGAAAATAGGACTTAAGGTTAAGAAACATTAGTTGCCCGAATTGAAAAGTTGGAAACTAAACCTTAGTTGGGTGTTTATATTACAGAGTGTTGGACCAGGGGCTGTGTGAGGTGTGACAGGCTTTGTTTGGTATCAAAGCCTGAGTTTAGAATGGCAGAGCATTAGCCTAGATAGTGTCCCACATAGGTCTAACTTGTATAAGACTTGTATTATTGAGTATATGTGAATATCTGCAATTGAAAGTGCAGGATGAGAACAAGAGGCAGGGAGAGTGACTCCCTGAGACATGAGGAAGACATTGCAGCCCATCAGATAGAGGGACTGCAGGAAAATGTGCCTGAAACATAGGCAAAAGACATGGAACATAATTTCACCGAGGAGCCAAATGCCAGGTTACAAGTACCTGGACCTAGCAGCGACTGACAGGAGAGAATGGAGGTGATGGTGGAGTCACTACATGCTACTGTGGCTCAACTGGTGCCGGCGATGCAAGCCTTGGCTAGAGGCCAAGCCCAACACCAGGAAAATTCAGAGCCAGTAGAAACAGAAGGAAGAAGAAGGAGAAGAAGGCATGGCAAAGAGCCAGTGGGTTATGATCAGTCCAGTAAAGCTGAAGGAAATCAAGATGAGGAGGAAGCAGATGAGGAAAGGAGGCATCCCAGGGCTAGGAGACTGAGGTCAGAAGTGAGACAAGAAACCAGGTTAGAGGAGGAAGATGAGGACAGCCTAGACATCGAAGAAAGAGATGCCTATATATACTCTGGAAGGACTGAACCTTCTACTGAGGAGACTACAGCAAGGCGCAGGTCATCAAGAGACAGATCTAGTGGCATGGGGGAGAGCAGGGAAAGGCTTAGGAGAGGAGGACTCAAGGAGGGCCAACTGGAAGGGTTCTTGACATTGAAACCTCCAATCTTCGTAGGAGGATGTGACCCAAATGAGACAGAGTTCTGGGTATACCAAGTAGAGAAAATCTTTGAAAGAATGGAGGTCACATCTACTCAGAAGGTACTGTTAGCCACCTTCAGGCTTGAAGGTAATGCTGAGTTGTGGTGAAGGGCAGTACAGAGAAACTACCAAGAAAGAAATCAGAGGAGGCCCCCAGCTAGGAGGAGGTCTATGAGATGGGCAGACTTCCTTCAAGTCTTTCATCAGCAATATGTCAGTGAGGCCCAGAAGGACTAGAAGCAAGTAGAGTTTGATCAGTTGGAGCAGGGGGACCTTAGTGTGCTGGAGTATGAGCAAAGGTTTAACAACTTGATCAAGTATGCCCCACAGTATGAAGGACAAGAAGAGCTGAAAACCAAGAGATTTATCAGGGGACTAAGACCTGAGTTGAGGCAGATACTTAGGGTAGTGGGAGCTAGAGACTACTATTCTGTTATGCAAAGTGCCCTGGCATTAGAGCAGGAATTCCATTAACAGTTCAGGAGTGGGCCTGGAAGTGGCAGTGGAACTCAGAAGGGCCATCATTCAAAGAGGCCGAGAGAAGAGAAGGACATAGGTCGAGGCAGAAAAGGGAATAAAACGGAAAGAGGAGCACAACCACAGCAGTATGGTCCTCAGTGTATTACTTGTGGAAAATTTCATGGCAATAAGCCATGTTTGAAAACCTCCACTGGATGTCATAAGTGTGGAGCCCCCAATCATTGGATCAGAGACTGCCAAAAGAGGGGTGAAGACAACAGGAAAATGCTGGGAAATTTCAATCCCAGGGGCCCTAGAGGGCAGATGCCTATGCCCCAAATGAGGACTCAGGTGCCAGCCCAAGGAGGGAGACCAGCACCCAGAGTACCTCAAGAGCAAAGAAAACCTGGTGCACCTCCAGGCAGAGTATTTCAGCTGGAGTCTTCTAGAAAGAGGCAGGAAACACCTGAAGCTGAGTATACAGGAAGGGAGACGAGGCAGCAAAGGACTAGCAGGAGGGCCTTGAAAGGTACTATTTACCTTAATGGCCAGTTAGTATATGTTCTATTTGATACTGGAGCTTCATTGTCTGTAATATCTAATAGCTTGGTTAAGGCCATGAATCTAGAAGTAAAATATATGACCAATATGTACTTGGTAAGAACAGCTGGCAATGAAGTTTTATTTGCCTATTACATGGTTGAAAACTGTGAGATCCAGATAGACAAGCTGAAACTGAGAACAAATCTCATAGTGCTAGAGACACATGACTATGATGTGATCTTAGGCATGAATTGGTTAGGGGAGAAAAAAATAGTTGTTGATTGTCATGCTAGACAATTAATAATGCATGGCAATATACCATATGATTTAGATAAGTCCCCAGAATTAGCTATGGACTATCACTTGGAAGTGCTGGAGATGGTAACTCCAGAATTAGCTATGGACTATCTTTGTCTCCACCCCAATCGGCGTCAGAGTATCCGAGTAGGCTAAGTTCTCTTACTTGGTAACATAGCCAATAATCCTTTTATACCCTTAAGGTATCTAAGGATTCTTTTGACATACTTCTAATGCCTAGGGCTAGGGTTTCAGGAATATCTTGTCATTAGATCTATTGCTTGACATATGTCAGGCCTTATGCAAAGCCTTCTTTGCATAAGGTATGGAACCTTCTTTATTTCCTTTCTCTCTTGAAAAGTAGTTGGGCACATAGCCTTACTGACCTTATAACCCGCAGCCAAAGAGGAGTTCATGGGCTTTGAGTTTGTCATGTTGAAGCGTGCAAAAACCTTATCTATATAAGGCTCTTGTGGCAACGCTAGCAACTTAGCCCTTCTATCTCTTAGAATCTTAACTCAACAGATATAAGCAACTTCTTCCATGCCTTTCATATCAAACATGGGATATAACCATTCTTTAATGGTCTTTAACAAACTTAAGCCATTACTAGCTATCAGGATGTCATTAACATGTAATGTCAATATTGCAAATTTAGACCTTTTAATGAGCACGTAAACACAATGGTTTCCATGCAACATCACAAAACTGAAGTTTGTAATGGCATGATGGAAATTCAAGTACCACTGTCTTGAAGCTTGCTTAAGACGGTAAATAGACTTCTTTAATCTACAAACTTTGTGTTCTTGACCCTTTAGAATGAAACCTTGTGGTTGTTTCATGTAAATCTCCTCTCCTAACCTTTCATTGAGAAAGGTGGTCTATACATCATTTGATGTAACTCTAGGTCCAAATGTGCAACAATAGCTAGTAACAATCTTATTGAATTGAATTTCACAACAGGAGAAAAAGTGTCTTTATAATCAACACCCTCCTTCTGTGTAAACCCCTTTACCACCAAACGGGCCTTGTACCTCTTAATTGAACCATCAGAATTGGTCTTAATTTTGAGAACCCACTTGTTCCCAATTGCCTAGCGGCTAGGAGGAAGGTCAGTCAAGCCCTATACCTTATTTTTAGGCATGGAGTCCATTTCTTCTTGCATGACAGCCATCAACTTATCCTTATCTGTACACTCAAGAGCCTCTTGCACATTGATTGGTTTATCTACCATAGATGAAACCAAGTTAGCCTTACTGTCATCTAGAACCCACCATTGATCCCAGTGCCTAGTTGGTTTAAATTGCCTACTTGAACGTCTCAGGTTAGACTAATGAGGAGCCATAAGATCATCACGCACCCCTATTTCATTTTGTGGTGCATTATCATATGGCTCATGTGGAGCCTTTTCTTGTGGCTCAAGGTGGGGTACCTCTTGTTCCATTCCTTCCTCTTGGTGTTGATCTTCCTCATGATCAGCATATGCTTGATGTTCATGGTGATCAAACACATGAGGTAGCTGCAATGGAATTGCCGTTGGAGGAACACTACCCCTAGGATGTGTGGCATCTAGTGTTCCTAGGGCACTAGATTGACCTATTTCATAGGCCTCTTCCAAAGAGTTCATGTTACTACCTTCATCAATCTTTGGGAACTCATCTTCACAAAATTGGCATTCCTTGACTCAAAGACATTCCCACCTTTATGAGTTATATATAAAATATATAACCTTTCGAGTGTGTCTGAGTAGCCAAGGAAAACACATTTTCTTACTCTAGGTCCTAATTTTCCTAGTGGATGATTTGCAATATGAACATATTTGTCACATCCCTAAGAGCGTAAATGGCCTAGATTAGGTAATCTCTTGGTCCATAACTCATAAGGTATGGTACTAACAGACTTAGAAGGCACTTTATTAAGGATATGTTCTACACAAAGCAAGGCATCACCCTAAAAGGTGATGTCCATATTGGCCCTACCCATCATGGAAAGTAACATGTCCATGAGAGTCCTATTTCTCCTTTCAGCTACTCTATTTTGTTGGGTTGCCCTTGGAAGGGTAAATTTTCTCACAATGCCTTTCTTATCACAAAAGGCCTTGAATTCATTTGACAAGTACTCACCTCAATGATCAGTCCTTAAAGACTTGATCGCCTTACCCAATTGATTCTCCATTAAGTTCACATAAGTTTTGAAACACCTACGTGTTTCATACTTATGCCTTAGTAAGAATACATGGGCATAATGAGTATAGTCATCAATGAAAGTAATAAAATATTTAAACCCAAGTCTAGATGATACTCTCATTAGGCCACAAAGGTTAGAGTGGATCAATTACAAAGGATCACTACACCTAGTTGCCTTGGGAAATGGCTTTCTTGCAGCTTTTCCCATAAGGCATGGTTGGCAACTTGGTAAGGAAACATTGGAAAAAGACTTAATTAAGCCACTCATGGCTAACTTATTCATTATTTCTTGTCTAATGTATCCTAACCTATCATGCCAAGTCATTGGACTTATGGCATTAGCAATGTATTAACTATCATTAGGAATATTCATATTTAACTGAAATAAGCCATTATGGACTGAACAAGAATAAATCTTACTTCTACCATAAGTAATATTTACAAGCCCATGTGAGAATTTCAGAGAATATCCATAGTTCCTAAGGGAACTAATAGAAATCAAGTTTCTAGCCATGCAAGGTACATATAATACATTGATAAGTATTAAATCTTCTATTTCCAATGGGACCCTATACGTGCCAATCCCCTCTAAGACCAAACTTGCATTGTTACCCACAGAAATAGTCCTTGCCTTTTTATGCAACTTCCTATTGGCAACATACCATGTCCTTTCTTTTGCTATGTGGTCCATTGCTCTTGAATCGATAATCCACGAAGAGTTAGATTCAATAAGGTTAGCACATGACACAACATGTACTAAAGAGGGAATCTCATCAGAAACATGTGCTTTAGGCGGGTCCTTGTACTCTTTAGCAAAGTGTCCCTTGTTCTAACAATTAAAGCACTTGAGCCTACTCTTGTGCCTCTCCTTGAACTTCATCTTGTGGGGTCCATTCCCTTTACCCTATTCCTTCTTCCCCTTGAACCTTTTATCTTGTTCTTTTGTGAAAAAGAAGTCTCGGCAACATATGCCCTGGAGTGGTCTTTTATTGCCATGATTTCTGCCTCCAAAAGTAGATGTCTAGCAATATTATCAAAATTTTTAATTTCACTATTGTGGAGCAAGTTGACCTTCATCAACTGCCACTCCTCATCAGGTAGGGAATGAATTATGTCCTGCACTTGCTGCTCATCTGTGAGAACATGACCAACCTCTTTATGTTGAGAGATCATGTGTGACATCTCATGCAAATGAGTGGCCATTGTATGGTCTAGCCTCTTCATATAATTCTCAAACCTAAGAATCATGGAGCTTTGTTAACCTAGACTTGGCCTTGGTAGTATCCTAGATTGCCTTGGCTGACTCAAGGATTAAAACATCCACCATGAACTCATCTACAATCGTACTTAACAATATGATGCGAGCCATGGTATCCTTCTTCTTATATGCCTCATAGGCACTAGGTGTCACACCCCACATAGGCCCTAGCCCATGCACAATCAGTACCACTCACCAACCACTAGCCAGAAAGTCAAGGACACTTAGGTTTCTAAGTGTTGTTATCAGAGTTTAATTAGCCAACTTTCTTTAGGTAGAGTTTGGGCATTCTTTTTATGGGCCTGGGAGGTGGCCCAGGAGGCTCTGATTAAATTTTTGTTTAGTTAGTTGCAGCTTAGGCAAAGCCCAACCCATTAACTTGCAAAACAAGCAATACTTGCACTTTTTTTTCCTATAAGTGCTTATCTTGTGTGCACATCAAGTGTACTAGTCATATGCATGGCAACAAATAAGCCCATATCGATTTTCAAGCTTGAAAACACATACATAAATGTTCATGAGCATTTGGCCAAGTATAGTACACAAGGATTCCAATTTCATAACAACATGCTCATAGTCATAAAGCCAAGGAAACTTGGCACACAAGCAACCAACATAAGTCCAACATACAAAAGGCCTTCCAAGACCCATAGTGCACAAGTCCATCAACCTAGCATTAACCACATGGCAACATGCCAAGGATGCAAAATAGTCCAAACTTATAAGTCCAAAACTCACAACCCATAAATACACAAACTACCCATAATGCTCAAAGGTACTGCAAAAGGGTGCACTATAGGTACAAGTCCAAATGACCAAACTAATGGTCTCCAAAGTACACACAACCTCAAAAGCAATAAGTCCTCACAACCATCACCTCCTAGCACAAGTCCCATAGCTAAACTCCTGCAAAACTTAAGCCATTAAATTCGGCCTACATAAGACTTGGATATATATGCACATTTTCAAGCCAAGATTAAGTTGGCACACATACCTTGGACAACAAGCAAACTTGGTACTCAAAACCAAGAAGTCCAAACACAAGCACAACTACTCAAGCTCTTTACCCTTTCCTGAAAAATCAACCAATAAAGGTAGTGAGTTTTACAACTCAGTAAGGATTCACTACAACTCCAAAGGAGTCTATTTAGTTAAGCTTAAGCTTAACCTCCATAATCAAGCATGTACCTACATCCAAAGACACAAAGACATAGAAAATAAAATTTGGCCGAAGCCTATATTCAACATATATCAATAATAAGTTGGTTAGCATGCACAATCAATCAACAAAAGGACACAAACTCACACACACACCACATTCCATATTCAGCCAAAGGCCACTAGCAAGTGTCCATGTGCATTTGCACACAATTTCTTCTCCATTGCATTTTCCATTCCCCTTGAGCTCCAAGTACATGGTAGATTGGCCAAACCCACCATGGACTCTAACACTTGCCATTATTGATTAGCTAATCAACCATAGAACCATTAGTTCCACCATAGCCCTTCAAGCATACTAAGATCATATAGTATATCTTGACCATCACTTAGTAGCTCTAATTACTTGTTCATGGAAAAAGTACCAAGAAATCAAGTAATACATGAATCCTTACCACACTTTAGAGCTTGAGTAAATTCGGCCTTGCTTGGATTTCTTCAAAACCAAGCTTTAAACTTCAAGTTCAATGGTGCCTAGGCCAATTTCACCAACACAAGCTTGAATGCTTCCTTCCAAGCTTCAATCTCCAAGTTCAAACAACCTTTCATTTTCGGCCATGGACATAAATATCATGAGTTACACATATAACACTCAAGTAATCTCATGAATTGACCAATTCTAGGCCAAGAACACCATGAACTCACCAAGAACACACAAGAACATTCATGAACATCATTCGGCCAAGTTGTGTTCTTTGATGGCTAAGCTTCAAACTTTCAATCCAAGGTTGCCTAACATAATACAACCTTCATTTAATCATCATAAACACTTGTTCATGGAACATGTACCACGGATTCAAGTAACCTTGAGTTGTTACCTCAAGAACAAAGCTCTAAAATTCTATTTTGCACTTCCACTTTCTAGAACACCATGCAACTTCAAGGAAACTTCATGAACATGGCAAGAACATATTCGGCCAAGCTTTGATTCCTCAAGAACAAGCTTCAATCTTCATGAATAACAAGACATCTTCATGATTTTGGCTAGGAATTTACATGAACTCTCAAGGACACTCAAGTTTCGGCCAAGAACTCTCAAGAACAAGTGAAGAACAATGATGAACAAGGAAGAAGATGGTGTTTCGGCCAAGAGCTCTCCAAGCATGAAAATGAAGGAAAATGCCAAGTCCAAGGAATGTTAAGGTGCTTAAGATGGCCGGCCAACATTCCCACAAAATCCCATTAAACAAATCAAATCCTCCACCAACATAATAAACTATTCATTCCCCACAAACTATTATTTTTCTTCCTCCACTAACTCAATATTATAATGTCTCCACTAGCCAACTCCCATTGTTTATTATTTCTTCATGGCCGGCCTTGGACTTAAAGTCCATAAAAATGGCCTAATTCCACACTAGCCCTCATACAAAATTGCATGGCTGGTTTTGTCCATTCCTTGTTTGTAGTTTCACTTGCATCACTAGTTTAAGTCTGCAATGCAGTCCTCAAACTTTATTTCTTGCCAAACTCAACATAGTCTTCCATTTAAGTGCACTTAAGGCACACAGTTTTGTAGTCTTGCATTCACATCACTATTACCATGTTCAATTGAGTCCCTCTTGTATTTAATTGTATGTTTCTCATTTTTCTTGGCCTTAGCCAAGTACTGAATGGTGGTCCTGACACTAAGGTCTTGTCCATTGGTTGGTGGTTCTTCCACCTTTGTGAGCACATCAATTGCATCTTGCTCAATTAAAATGAACTGGACCTTTAGTTGCCAAATGGGGTAGTTATCTCCATCAAGCTTAAGGTCTTTATTTAATTCGGAAATGATATTCTTGCAAGTCATCTATGCAATATTCAATATGTAAGTACACTTCAACCACAACAAGACTAATTAAAGCACTAAGCAAACATAAATCAACTAATTCATGCTAGAACATAACAAAAGGATGCATTCTAATAACACACAATTAGATATGTCATAACATGTTTCATTAATTCCCATAAGCAAGGTCTTAATTCAATCACAAGTATGCACAAATGGACAGACTTGAACATTCAATACCGTCTAAGGCATTTCCCTATTCAATTCAACTGTAATTAGTGTCAAATTTAATATTTAGATCTTAGACACATTTATGAACATTGTGATATTTTTATTATTATTTTTGATAGCCTCAAAACCCAAGAATATTAAGTATGTTCTTAATTGTCCATTTTCTAGTTAAACTACCATCTCCGTAAACAAATTATTAAAATCCAATGAAACGGTATTTAAAACAAATGAAATTTTCCAGATTCATAGATAACATGTCTGGAAAGCACATATTAAGACCTCACAAATTTTTTACATCATTTTCTGTTTTAACCAACACAACTTTTTAGAGTTAATAAAACTGCCTTTCTTTGACAGTCATCACATTGGTTTGAACACAAAATTCTTAAACTCAAACAAAATTAATCCCCAAAACCATGAAACTATGCAGATTACTTCTTTAAATGTTAGGAATTGTTTTTTAAAATTTCACAATTTTTAGATAACATTTACGATGTTAATTTTTTTTAATATTTAATAACTATAACTGTCAACATACCAAAATTTTCTGTCTATTTGAAAAACATTAATCTTAAACCTCATCCAAATAAACTCCAAAAATTATGAAAATTTCTAGATCAACTTCTGACATCCCAAGGAACATCATATTAAATTTTCACAATTTTTAGAAATTATTTGCTACATTTTGTTATTTTTTTTTATAGAAAAACATTTGCCATAACCTTGGCTCTATACCATTTGAAAGTTTCAAATCATATGAACATTAATAAAATTAAGGACATACTTAAGTTTTAGAATGAGTAATGAAGAAACGAAAGTTGATCTTCTTGAAACCTTGAAGCAAATTGATGCCAAATAGGATTGAAAGGCCCCTATATTGTTCACACTTGAACACACAATACTTGCTTTCTTATTTTGTGATGATGATAACATAGGAGAATCAAAGTATAGGTCAAAAGGAGATAGTCATGAAGAGAAAAGGGAGTAGTTATGTATATATACTCTTTTTAACTCAATAACTACCTCTTCTCATCTCTTATTGCCAAAACAATATGTCTCTTCCAAGAGACATATCACTTTTTCAAATTATCCTGTGTGGTAAGGTCCTTGTGCTCCTTTGCCACATGGCATACATCCATTAGCCAATATCACAAATTACATATATTAACATATATCTAAGTGCATTTTAAAGAATGTATTTAGTCACTCAAGCTAAATAATTCTAACATATGATTAGTATGAAAAGTTTCATCACTTTTGTTGTTGGAGAAAAGGAATTAGAAAGGCTTAAACATTGTTTTTGAATGAGAGTTGCGGCCACAACTGATTTTGCTACTTCCATACATTGTATTATGGAGACTACTATCTCAAAAGCATATAGTCAAATTTGTAATGGAAAATCTAGAAATTTTAGTGTGTGACATGATTATGTTGATGATTAATATTGACAGAGTGATCACTATTATTTATGTAAAATGTGGACAAAATCTGGTAAAGATTTGGTTTGTCTCTATAATGAGAGAAATAAGACTTAAATCCTTAACAAAAGCTCATGTAATGGGTACCAAACTTTAAATTTGTCGAAACACTAATTATAAATTCAATGTGAAAGACAAGTTACAATTACATCGTTATGCGCATTAGATAAGTCTCATGATTTTGAAGCTAGTGTAAATAGTTGCTGCAATTAGTAGCATGAGTTTGTGATCTTAATGGACTTACTACAATTTGTGCTTGTAAACAACTGGGACATATTAAATAGGCTTGAGACTATGCAACTAGGTGTATAAGCACACACTTGACACGGTCAGGGGTTTATTAGTTTTCAGTTTAAATAGTAACTTTTTTTTGTTAGGATAAGTCATATTTAATTGAGATAATTATGGAATAAATTCACTTTACTCACATTTGTAACTATAGGAAGTTTTTGAATTTGAATTCATTTGAAAAGAAAGTCTGAGTGAAACAAATAAATATAATATGATAAGTATGGTAATTATTTAAACATGAGCTTATTCTTTTAATTTTTTTTCACATAATTAAATGTGTTCAGAGTATTGCATACATCCAAATATCAGTTTCATATAATTGATTGCCAGCTTAATATATGAAGAATTTAGTTTCATATTTGGAGAGTTTTCATTAGACTTTATGAAGAATATTCATTTTTGTATAATAGAAAGTCATTTTGTATAATAAGAACTCAATTTCATAAAAGTAGAAACTAAATTTAATACAATAAGTCCCAATTTCATACAATTACAACTCAGTTTCATAAAATAAAATATCTGTTTTATACAAAATGAACTCAGTTTCATACATCGACATTCAATTTGGTATAATAAGAATTTCAAACATTTACAATATGATCTTACTTTCATACAATACAATCTCAGTTGCATTTGTCAAATGCCTTTAGGCTTTTTGTTCCTACCAATTGAAGTGTTAGGTGCATCATTACATTTCATTGTTGTATCTGCACACTATGTTCCAAAATATGCACTTAATTTCACATAAATAATTCATAGTTTTATACAAATAAATCTTAATTTCATACAAAAATATCTCAATTTGATACAATCCATTTCCAGTATCATACACTAACAAAACTTAAAACTCATATAGTAGAAACACAGTTTCATACCTATATGAGTTTTACACAATAAAAACTCAGTTTCATAATAATTATTTTCTATTTCATACAATAAGAACACAGATCTACACACACACACACACACACACACACACTCTACCCCCACAATTCCATACTTATAAGAACCAATCTCTGATATATAAACTCCAAAAGCATACATTTTTATGTGATGTACACAAAAAAATCCAGAAATATACATATAAAATCTAGAAGCATACATATATATTTATGTTCGTTACAAGAAAAATCCACAAGGATACAAATAAAACCTAGAAGGATACATATAAAATCCAAAAGCATACATATTTATTTTTATTTTTTTACAAGCATGGAATCATACATATATATTCGTGATTTAAAAAAAAATTGAGAAGCATATATATATATTTGTGTTTTTTGCAAACCCAGAATACACATATAATACACAAAACATACAGATTGAACAACACACAAATCAAACATCAAGGAAGTGAGCATCAGGGCTAATTTCTCAAGACTACATGGAGAAGAATTTAATATATGATTCATAGAAATCTTTACAATTGCTAGATTACTACTCAACATTCAACTTGTAACTTAAGTAAGAAGAAGAGCCAAAAAGAGAATCAATAAAACAAGAGATGAAGAGTAGGCACCTGTATTGATCTCAAGGTTTCCTTGCTCTTTGTCAACCTTGTTTTTCAAAACTCCCATCTTCCACTTCCATTGTTCTGCTGTAATCAAACCAAACCAAAGAATAGGATAAAATCCCAACTTCAATTAAAAAAAAAACACAGCATGAAGGCAAGAAACAAATAGACCAAACACACTTTTGACTAACTAAGAAGGTGAAGATGATCGAAAATTTCAAATCGAAAATAGTACTACATTTGGGCAAGAGAGGCTATAGGTTTTATTTTTTCGCAGCTATAGAAGTAAGGCAAATGGGAATGATTTGATCATGGCTTTAAGGTTGATTTTATTTCTCTAGTGTTTGTATGTAAATTGACTCTCTCCTTGTGATATGCTCATATTCATACATGTTTTTTACTTTTTTTTTCTTGATAATTGCTTGTCTTTTGTTGTGTTTTTCATAGGAATTGGTGCTTAATTGGTTTTTATTTCACTTTCAAGTTATACCTTTAGCTCTAATTGGCTTATGAAGGATTTTACGTGAGTTTTGGAGAAGAATTGTAAGTTTTGGAAAAATTTGGAGTAAGCACAACTTGGTACAAATGCACGTCAACATCAAACACGACTGTGTTCATGCTGAACATGCTTGGGTTCAGTGTCATGCCCATGATCGTAAATGTGTCATTAAATGTTCATGATTTTTACATTCTAGAGGAGAAACACGGCCTTGAACATGAATGTGTCACAAATTGTGTTTGCTTGATTTTAGGTTTATCGAGTTATTTCAGCAAAAAAGAAAAGTAGAGGAAGAGGTGAAAATACACAGAAAAAGAGCTTAGTTTTCATAGTAGAAGGCTACCGGAGGCAATCTAGAAGATCAATACTGATTAAGTCACATTAGATCAAGGATTCTTAGAAAAGAGAAGAAATTCAGAGATGGAGTTTTTGATTCTTATTTTTTCTTTGTTTCTATTGTGTTTATTTTTTTAGCATGATGAACTAATTTATCTACTTATATTTAGAGTAGATGAACCCTAGGATGATGTTGTGATTATTATTACTTTTGGTTTAATATAATTATGGTTTTCTTGGGATCTATCCAATATGCTTTGTTGCGTTGATTAATAGTATCTAGCTAATTAATTCAATGTTGGATGTTTAACATATACAAGTAGTATTCGATATATTTGTTGTGGATTACCGTTGGGTACAAGGGACATTGTCATAATTGGAAGTAATAGACTCGACATAATACCTCCAGATTAGTGTGAAACCGAGTAGTTGGGTTATAGAACTAGTAATGCATTCTTATGAAGCGATATATGACTAGTCACAATATCAGCAACTTAAGAATAGAGGTTAATGAATGAGAATCATTAGGGTCTAATCTGCTTTAGGTAGTACTCTACTGTCCAAGTTAACTATATGCTTATTAAACCAAAGTAAGAGTAATGCAATGAATTTCCAGGGGGATTCGTATCTAAGTATGACATATCTTGATTGTTGATCATCTAATTGGTTTTCACTGGCAATAGTTAGTTGTTTATATATTTTTACTTCATTAGTTAGTTTAGCTTAATTCTTAGTTAATTGGAAAATCAACACACTTAATTATCAGTTAGATGATAGGGAGATATATTGAGTATGATAGACAACTCCGCTCTATGAGAAAAATGATCTTGATACTTACCACTACTATACTTTGACGATATGTGCGCTTGCTTGTGAGTTTACACATTTATAAGTATAGATAGATTTGACACATCCACAGTAAGAATTATTGTAGTGGGAAGAGTTATGAACTCAACAACACGTCACCTTGATTTTGGTTACCAATTAAATTTGTATATTAGAGATAATTATCATAAATCAAATTGTTTTCCTTTTAAAATCCAATTTGAATTGTCCTAATTAAAGAATAAATACCTTCATTATTAAAAACAAATGGAATAATAATGGCATTCAATAGGTGTTTGTACACCTAGGTATATTTCAGAACTCTCGCAAATTTAATGGTGAAACTCCACCTATGTAGTTATCAAAGTAGTTTCGCTTTAATTAAGAAGATTGAGAAACTTCTTATAAATATTACAAAACCTAGGATTAGCACAAGACCGTATATAATAGTGTTATAGCAGAAGAAAAATATCAATTATATTTTAATGAGTATTATATGTTTTATGTTTTCGATTCTAACACGAGGAGTTGAGGTTCCATTATTTGTTATACATATAACTTCATTAGAACTTTAAGATATATGCACCAATTAAAGGTTTAAATCAAAAGATATCTTCTTGTATGCATAACATATTGTCTAGTGAACATTAACATGTACCGTTTAAACAACTGGGGGATTGTTGGAACATTTTTTTGTTCCATGTGTAGTTTGTAAGTTTTCTTTAGCATCAAACAAAAGTAGGGGTCGCTGACATAAAACATAACTTTCCAACATTCAGGGGAACAAAAGACAAGCAAAAACCAAGTTCTACTCGTGTCTAGCAATGACTTGAAAATAGATGTATTAGTTTAAACAAACTCTTAAGCTACAATCCCAAAATAGCAAGCTATTAACCGCACATAAATCAATGATGCAGTGTGGGTCTGACAATGAGGAGCAGATGCGCTAATGGCCTTCTTCCTCTTCTACCACCCTTTCCACGAGTGCTATCCGTTGGGATTGGAGTCCCGTCCTCAATTCGACCAAATCTCATCCCAGAAATAGCAAGGGCTGTGATGCCCAATTCCTTGCATCTTTGAGCAACATCTTGTGCAGCAAGCATGGTAGCATAAGGTGAAGATTTATCTCCGTGAGCTATCACCTTCATCCCACCAGTTATGCGGACCAAGGTTTCTCTCCCGGACAGATCAGTCACATGAATGAAAGTGTCGAGGCAAAGATATGTGCCACTCCAAAAACATGCTCTCCATCTCTTACAGCAGGTCCAAGTGTCACATTCTCCTCCTTAGCCTCCGTGGTCTTTCTCCTAGATATGGCTGTGAGATGAGGCGAAGAGATGAAACAAGAGCTATGAGGTGCTTCTGCGGCGCTACCTCCAATCTCCGAACTGCGGAAGCAGGTTAGTTTGTAAGTTCCGCATAACTGAAAAATATATTTTGGTTATTTGATTTAAATTAATATCATATGTTAATTAAAATTCAAAAAGTTATGACTCTTCTAACAATAATTGTATTCTTTTCAAGGAATATATTTCTTCATGAATAATTGTTTATATTCTAAAAGACACATATTACTAAATAGTTGTGTCCGTCAGAGGATGACTTGTGTTTTTCAATTTTCTATATGATCAAAAATTTTAAAAAAGATTTTTCATAAAACTTTATTATATCATTGAGGTATAGTATTAGTATTTTATAGTGAGAAAATAATTGTCTTTAGGAAAATAAAATTATTTCACACCAGGCCCTTCTTTGCCTCATTCGTTTCTTATTTTGCTAACAAGTAGTGGGGGCAAGATTTTTCATATACTGACGCTTAGTTGTAAGAAAATTTCCCAAGTCAATCCTTTTGTCGTTTCGGGAGGGCTTAGTTGGGCCAGGGACAATTCTTTTGTGTTCAGGGTGCAATTTCTGGCAGCTTACTATTGGAAATTCACCAATAGCCTCAAGGCACATTCCAATATCCTATGTCAGATTTATCTGACTGCAAGTCTTCAGAAATCATATTCCGAGGACCAGAAAATGTTCTTTGTGATGGGTCTTACCCGTAGGAAATCCTGGTTTTTCCAGTATTTATATCCTTTACCTACCGGATGACGATAATTTTTGTTGCACCTGAAAAATATAGGGTAAATTTCATTTATGGTCCCTAACCTTTTGGACATGTCCTAAATGGGTCCCTAACATTCATTTTATACTATTAAAGTTCCTAACCTTTCTATTTTGTCCTCATCGTGGTTCTTCCATTAATTTCACAGTTAAATATGATGGAATTTCAGGGAAAAATAACATCATTCATCATACATTTTCTTCTTCCCACTCAAATTACCATGAACTTAATAAATCTAACTCTTTAATTACTGTCTCCATCTCTCTCACACCCACCAGCCACCATCTGCCTCCACCGTCGCGTGTCGCCCCAATTTCTTTCAACCCCAAGTCAGTAAATTCCACTCCATCTTGTTCCTATGAGAAGAACTAATTCTTTCAACCCCTCCCGATAAATTCCTTCGTCAATGGCTGACTTTTGGCGATGGACTTGAGATCGTCCATGGTGACGGATGAAACTTCCTCAATCTCAAGACTAGAATCACTGGCAACAGGTTCCAGCAAGTCCTCAACATCAAGATCCGTTGACGAGCTGGACCGGGTAGAGGGTCCAGTTGAGCCCAATTTGGTAGACATGGACACCGATTCAGGGTCTAGTTGAGCTTGATTCGTGGACAAAGCCTCTTGGTTCCATTTTTCAATGATCAGCTTCGTTGATGTCGGGGATGTTGCAGAGGAGACGAACAAGGAGGAATCATGGTAGAAGGAAAGGAAGATGCTTCCCATACATTTTCTCGGCATTGGTAACGATCAAAGTGGGCTAGCAAGAGTAGTAGATGCTGCAGATGTGGTTGGAGAGGGTAGAGAAGGGGTTGGCTGCAGATGGTGGAGGCCGGACATGGCAGGGGAGGGATAGAGAGGGAGATAGTGGTTGAAAAGTTAGATTTACTAGGTTCTTAGTAATTTGAGTGGTAAAAAGAAACTGTAGGATGGATGTTGTTTTTTTTCCCTGAAATTTCATCACATTTAACAGTGAAATTAACAGATAGACTACGATTAGAACAAAATAGGGAGGTTAGGGACTTTAATAGTATAAAATGAAGATTAGGGACCCATTTAGGACATGTCCAAAAGGTTACGGACCATAAATGAAATTTACGCAAAAAATATAGTATTTTCTTCCATTCATCGTCGTATCCGTCAACCATTTCAATTCTCCAGTCACAGCAGGCTTTAAATGTGTTGACGGGTTTCCTTTTACTTCACTTTATCTTAGCTGAATTGTTTTGATGTTGGTTTTCATATATACATAAATTGAACAAACATAGAATCAGTAATCAATAGGGAGCCATCCACCATTAATCTAGCCTAATGCAACGTCAAGGTCTACAACAACTTTTATCATGAGTTAGCTACCAACTTACAAGCGAGGCTTGGAAAGAAAACCAGTGTAAGTGGCATTATACGGGAAAAGTGGGTGAGACGAGACTTGAACCTTCGCTTCACCTTCTCCTTGTGTCCTCTTTGCCATTCTACCAAGCAGTTTGGGGACTTCTAATTGTTATATAACTGAGCTCCGGAATTTCTTGTGTTATGTTCAGATATACTCGGATTTGCACCTTTCTTTGTTTGGGTAGAATCATATTGCTTGCTAAAACTCCGAACTGGGTAATTAATTGATGCTAGTCTGATTCCTGTGGCCAACGCAAAGAAACTGTAGTATGATGCTGAGTGGCTAATGCTTGCTTGCGAAAGCTACCAGTTTTGGCAAGTATTCATGACCAAATCCACATACACAAGTTCTTCTATAATAACATCATCTATACTCCAGAAAATTCAACAAGGGCCATTTCCTGCAGCCATTATTCCGTTTGCTCCACTATTTGTTGTTTATATTAATGATTAGTTGTTTGATTTAGTATTTTAATTAGAATCTTAAAACTTGGTTAATGGATATTATTGCCTCACTGTCAGTTTTCCCATATAGCTCAATATACAACAGAATTTTAATCCGACTTCTAATCCATAATCACCTAAGGATGATTTAGAACAAATTGAATTAAAAGCACTCAGTTTCTTTTTTGTTTTACCAAATATGACAAATTTTTTTATTAATAGCTAAAAAATTATACTTCCAAAATCCCACATTTTTTGCACTATTTTAGTTTTTTTCTACTTAAGCTTGACTTAAATTTATTTATATTAATATTTGCTAAAATTTTTCAAAAAATTTATATTTAGAAACTACAAGACTTATAGTTTTTTAATATAATTTTTTTAAAAAAATTAGTAAATATTAGTATAAATAAACTTAACTCAAAATTAAGTAAAAAAATAACTAAAATTGTACAAAGAATTTGAGACAGAGAAAGTATTATTGAAGCATATAAAAACGCAACAAATTCAAACTAGCAAGAGGCTAGCACCTCTTAAGCTTTGCCCCAGAGTAGCACTTATAACCAACTTTTAACAGCAAAAAAGGGATTATACAGCAATTCCACCCAAGAACAATTTAGTTTTGAGCATCTGTTTAAAATCCACAAGAAGTATAGCAATTGTATCTTTGAAAACACCTGGCAAGAATTCTTCCCGCACTCATTAAAAACAAAATCATTTCTCCTTTTCCACAAAACCCAAACTGTCATGAAAACTAGTCGCATAAATTAGCCGCATTTCAACATATCTCTTGTAGTGCGCCTCCCATGCCTTGCATTGCCATTTACTTGGTCACCCATTTATCCCCGACTCCCAAACTCTCAGCTTTTTTTTATTAGCAATGAAAGATTTTATTGAAAGTAAAGGAGAAAAAAAATAAGAGATACAAGGATCATCTTAAAGAGAAAAATGATGACATTACGCACCCTACAAACCAAAGAACCCAACATCTTGGAAAAGCTCAAAAAAGATAGAATCCAATCCTGAAACTCAAACCCAGAAAAAGCTCATAACCCAAACAGCCCAAAAAAAATTGGATTTTAAGTTAGAACCCAATCGTATAAGCTATGAAGGAAAATGACAAAACAAAAAGAGTAAAAAATAATGGCAACTACTGTGTGTTTTATTGAATTGAAACGGGGCTTATGTAGGCATTACATTTGGAACGTTAGAAACAAACTTTACTGAAACTTAGGAAGCAAGAAAACCAAACATCTAAAGACTCGGCCCTTTTATTCTTATCTAAACTAATCTTCCTAGTTTTCAGCAGCAGCGTTTACTTTGGCCTCCATGTCAGTGTCCTCTTGCCACATTGGATCACTTACTCGAACACTCCCCCTTGAACCAATGTTCAGTCTATCTCGAAAATCTTCAAATTTTGCCAATGGCAGAGCTTTTGTAAACAAGTTAGCCATTTGATCCTCTCTTCTACAAAACTTTACTTTTACTTCTCCCTTGTTAACTAACTCCCTTATGTAGTTGTGTTTGATCTCAATATGCTTTGTCCTTCCATGGAAAATAGGATTTCTCGTCATGGCCACAGCTGAAGCATTGTCACAAAAAAAGTGTAGTTGCTCCCTGTTGTTATCAATTTAAATCATGTAACAATCTCCTGAGCCAAACAATTTGACAAGCAGCAATATTGGTAGGAACATATATCGTCTTTGTTGAGGATAGAGCAACCATGCTTTGCTTCTTGGATAACCAGGATATAGGTCCAGACCCCAGGATAAAATAGTTCCCACTAGTGCTTCTTCTATCTTCTTGACGTCCAGTCCAGTCACTATCAGTATATCCTTGTAAAACCAAATCTGCATCTTTCAAATACCATATCCCATAATCTCTTGTTCCTAAAATGTATCTGAATATCCTTATAGCTGCACCATAATGATGCTTTGTGGGATTCTGCATGTATCTTGACACCAGGCTTACTGCAAATATTATGTCTGGGCAAGTATGAGACAGAAAAAGCAACTTACCAACTAAGTTCCTAAACCTCCTTGAATCTGCCATTTCGGTTCCATCTTGAGCTTTAAGGTTTTCATTTACATTCATTGGGGTAGTTGCAGCTTTGCACTTGTCCATGTTAAACTGTTTCAGGACATCAGTAGCATATTTTTGCTGAGATATGAAGATATCTTATTTGGTTTGCTGGACTTCTAACCCAAGGAAATAACTGAGAGTTCCCATATCAGTCATCTCGAACATTTCCATCATTGATCTTCTGAATTCCATTATGAGCTGAAGTGATGATCCTATATAGATCATGTCATCTACATATAGACTTACCATGATGACATGATTTCCACCTTTTTTCATATATAAGGTAGGTTCATTGGGGCTCCTGTGAAAGCCATGAGTTTGAAAAAACTCATCTATTTTACTGTACCATGCTCTAGGTGCCTGTTTCAGACCTTATAGAGCTTTCTTAACTTTGTAGACCTTCCCTTCTTCTCTTGTCTTTTCGAACCCTTGAGGTTGTTGTACATAAACTTCTTCTTTCAATTCTCAATTGAGGAAGGCAAACTTCACGTCAAATTGAAGTACTTTCCACTGGTGCTTTGTTGCAACTGCAAGAATCATTCTTACTGCTTCAAATCTAGCAACTGGTGAGAATGTTTCTTCGAAATCAACTCCCTGCTCCTGTGTGTATCCACATGCCACTAGCCTTGCCTTGTGTTTTTCAATCGTTCTATCAGAAAGATATTTTATTTTAAAAATCCACTTTAAGCTTACCATCTTCTTTCCTGGAGGCAAGTTAGCAATCACCTAGGTGCCATTCCTCTTGATAGCTTCAATTTCTGTCATCATGGCTTCTTTCCAGATCTCATTCTCCATGGTTATATGCACATCAGTTGGATCTCCTACGAACATTGCATATGTTGAGAAGTATATTTCCTTTAGAGATTTTTTTTTAGCTCTGTCTGATGGAGGTGGTGATCATTCAAAAGCTGTTGGAGGTGTTTTCACAGGTGTTTCCTCACCAAGTGTTACTGGTTTAGCTTTTGTCTTTACTGGAGCAGACTTTTCCTCAATATCTACCCCTGTGCCATTTATTTTTCCTTTCCTTCCAGCTCAAGTTTTCATCAAACTTAACATCCCTACTAATCACAATGCTTTTTGTTTCAAGATCAAATAATCTATATGCTTTTGAGTTTAAGCTATATCCAACAAAGATGTATTTCTCAGACTTTTGATCCAGTTTATGTCCGCCTACAGGAATTAAGGCATAACATATACATCCAAAAATTCTTAAATGAGCTACAGATGATTTTGAGTCATACCAGGCTTCCTAAGTTGTCTTGTTCCACACTGCCTTTGTCAGAGAAAGGTTGAGTAGATACACAGTAACAGCAATGGCTTCTACCCAGAATTCATTTAAGAGCCTTTTAGTTTGCATCATGGCCCTTGCCATCTCCACCACTGTCTTGTTTTTCCTTTCAACAATGCCATTTTGTTGTAGAGTATAGGGTGTTGTTAATTCTCTTCTGATGCCATGCTAATCACAGAAACTGTTGAACTTTTTTGAGCAGAACTCACTTCCTCTATTTGATCTTAGAGTTTTTATTGTTTGAATGCATTGTTTTTCAACCAAAACTTTGAATTTTTTGAAATGCTCAAATGCTTTAGATTTGTGACTAACCCAATTCATTCTTGAAAAATCATCAATGAATAATAGGAAGAACTTACTTCCAGCATGTGATTCTGTTTTCATGGGTCCAAAGATGTCAGTGTGGATTAGTTCCAGCTTTTGATTGGCTCTTTTTGCTTTGTCTTTGGGAAAAGGTTTTCTTGTTTGTTTCCATAGGACACATTCTTCACACACCTTTTCCAGTTCTGCAATATTTGGTAGTCTTGTCACATTTCTTTACTGGCCAAAAGTTTCAGACCTTGATTGTAGAGGTGTCCATATCTTTGATGCCATTTTTCTGAATTATCATTCTTAGTGCTTGTTAACAAACACTTGTTTATGCATTCAAACTCTATTAGGAACATCTTGTTGTCAGTCATTTTGGATTCCAGCACCTTGTTGCCTGCACTAGTCTTGACACAACACATGCCATTCTCAAATATGATTGAATGACCATGTTCTACTAGCTTTCCAACACTAATGAGATTGTGTGCCAAACCTATGAACATCCTTAATTGTTCTTTCTTTACCATTTGAATGAATTGACACATTACCTTTTCCTTGAATTTGTACTTGCTTGCCATTTCTAAGTTTGACCTGAGCCTTGTATGCCTTATCCAGCATTTTCAACTTGCTCTTGACTCCAGTTAAGTGATTTGAACATGCACTGTCCAAATACCATATTTCCTTCGAAGGTAGATTAGTCTCCTCACTGGCCATGAGCAAATAGTCTTCACTGCCTTTTGCCTCTTGTGCGAATTTGGCCTGGTCATCTTTGCTCCAGTGGACATCTTCTCTGTGTCTAAACTTTTTGCAATATGTGCATTGGACTGATCTACCTCGCTCTTTTTCTCTAAAAAAGGTCCGTCCTATTCCTCTGTATTAGGAGGGTCTACTCCTTTCCCCCTGGACCTCAAAAGCCTGCCCTTCCTCTCTTCCAACTGTTCTATTAATCCTGGCCTCATGAGTCTGCAAGGATCCCATTAGCTCATCAATAAAAAATGTGGCCAGATCTTTTGATTCCTCAACAGCAGCAACTAC